>JAHXMU010000138.1:881998-894223 GCA_019455685.1 Philornis downsi | reverse complement strand
AGAAACAGGCTACTGTGCTTGGAAAAATGAGCTTGGGATTCTACTCACTGAATGTGCAAGCAACAACTACAGATACCCCTTTCACATTTCAAACGCATAATTTCAAAATTATTTTTTTATTCCTCAATCAAGTTATGTGTATATTGAATATGGTAACGTATTGCACCACGTGGATTCCTCTTAAAGTCCGGGTCCTTCAGCAAATTCTCGTACGAATTGACCTTCCGAAAGAAATTCTCCTTTTTTAGCTTTATCTTATTGTTAAGAGTCAACTTCTGGGTCTGGGGCGCACCATCAACATGGAATTCCTTAGGGTTCGTCTTCAGTCGGTCGGCTTTTTCTGATAGCTTGAGTATCTCATCCAATGAGGGCAATGCATCTTTAAGTGGTTTTAAGTCACCTGTAATGGCAGCATTTTCACGATTCTTTCTAGCTCTATCCTCCTTTTGTTGCTTTTTCATCAGATAAATTTTATTCATGAGACTTTTGCGCTTCCGAGAAATTTTTTCTCTTTTGTTAATGGTTTTAGTTTTTAAAAGCTGACTTCTATCACCAGCCACTGTTGAGGTGGACGCAAGCATTTTCTTCCCACGCATCAACACAGCTTGTTTTAAAGGAACACGCAAAACTTCTGCGAATTTAGATTTAATATTTTTGCTAACTTTTCCCATATTAGCATTTTTTCCAAATACTCTCAACTACGAAATAAAAAAAAAAAAAAAAAAAACAGAACCAAGCCAACTACGAAATTATGGGCATTTAGCCGCCGCCGCTGTTTTTTAACGGATTGTTTCATTCAGCGGTGACTTCAGGTGAATTTCATCTTTATAGTGAAATTAATTTTATTTTGTTACTTCCATTGTCGGTAAGAAATTTCCATAGAGCTGAAAAACACATTAAAATTAATTTTTTCAGCTACTTCTATTCTATTTTTGTTTACGAAAGATTCGATCCCATTCTTATGTCTTAAGGAATTGACACACTAACAGGTTGATCTGACAAATTTATTTCTCATGGTGGATAAAATGGTTATATGTTTTAAATAGAATTAAATCTTTCAGACCAATATATTTATGTATATATTCATAGTCTGAAGCCGATATAATACTTGTGTTACATATTGTTCGAAAAATCGATACACTTTCGTGATGAGGGCATGATGTATAGTATAGTGTATACCTCATTGAATAGATCACAAAACCGTTTTTAGTTATGGAATTTCTCGAATACTTAAGAATATGTTACTAAACCATTTTTATACGATCTAAGCATTAAAACGGGGTCAAAAAAGGAAGGATTGAGTCTTTTAAATATGTAAACACTATTAAACGCGTAACATATATTTGTGTAGATTATTTTTCTTATACAAAATGCATAAATGTTGTGAAAATGATAAATATAAATATTTCTTTTGTCCCGAAACGCAATTAATGTTCTGACAGTTGCTTAGTGCGGTAATTTTGGCATTTGGTGCACTACAAGTCAGCTGCAATTTACCATCAAACCAATTTACTAAACAACCAAGTAAAATAAAGCACTACACCAGCATTTTTCACGTATGGATGAAGCGGAATTCCGTTTAAGGCTAATACTAGACTTTAATTAGATTTTCCTGAATTAATTTATTTGAAATACTAACTAGTGGAACGTATTTGTATGATGTGTTTTTTTCTATGAATTAAATGTGTTTTACTTTTAGCAATTGTTAGTTTTCGCCATGAACTTTGAGGGAAAAGGACTATTTCGTTGTAAATATTTGGAGAATTTATACATTCACCATTTGAGGAAAAGTCAGAACTCACTTTTAATCATAATCGTAATATTAACACTCCAGTGCCATACTTCGATATACTTTTTCAGATCCATATGTACCTCGTCCTTATTCACAATTGAATTAACAATCTGTAAACATTTTCGAAATTTCCATCTTTTACAAAAATGTTTTTTGAGTGAAAATAGTGCAGATGGCGAAATCATTAAAAAAAAAAAAAAAACAATAAGCTTTTGGTAGCGAAATCTGATAGCGTCATCCGTATTGGAAGGCAGAAAATTACCATGTAAACTCCTGGAACCGACCAAATATCTCGAGTACTGCTGCAAGGATAGAAGTGTTCAAAGTGGTTGGTACAAGAACCTAGTTTCGGCGATATGTGTAAGTCGACATATCCATGTATTAGCGTTCCTGCTCTAATAACGAATCTAACGAATAAAACGGCAATGGTCAAGCTCGCCTTAAACGTTACCATATAGAGAAAGATACATGCTTTGTGTGGATTTTATTTGTATATTAGTACAGATTAGTAAATTGAGTAGTTACCGTTTAGATAGAAATCTTAAGTGTTTATGGAATATGAGACAGAAGCAAAGCATAAAATTTTAGTAAAGACAAAGAAATTAAAAGAAGAATACAATCTTAAACTTAAAAAATCATTAATTTCTATTTGTGAATAATCAATAAATCAATAGACGCCAGAGGGATAAAAAAAATAATTTTCGATATTGACTGAATGTATCATGGATATACACATATTTATGTTTGTGTATATGTACAGATACAACAAATATTATTCATAATCCATTCATGGTGAGTTCGAAATGTCCATGTTGTCCGATTTTTCGACGCTAACAGATTTACGTGATTTAGAATCCACACTGGATCTTGTGCTTTTGACGTCGACGTCTTCTACAATTGTTTTTAATTTGCGATCTGCTGGTGTGCGCGAGCGATGTTTCGAAGAAGATGAATTGTTATTGGACGACTTCGAGTTGGGGGGTCCAATCTCTTTACTACGACTGGAACGAGAACGGACTGAAGCCGGAGAAGGAGAGATAGATCGACGTTTACTGTGGGATCGTGAGGAACGAGATATACGTTTTTCTTCACGTGTACGATGAGAACGTTTGCGATCTCGAGAGCGCGAGCGTTTTGTACGCGAACGGGATCGTCGAGATCGTGAAGAACTACGACGGTGACGCGAACGTGACCGCTTGTTGCGACGGTCACGAGACCTTGATCTACGTTTAGACCTTGAGCGCGAACGACTTTTCCGCCTGGATCGAGATCTTTTGCGAGAACGAGATCTTTTACGTGAACGGGAGCGTCGAGACCGCGAACGAGAATGTCGTTTCGATTTACTGCGTGATCGCCTACGTGTACGTGAACGGGAACGTTTTCTTGACCGCGAACGATGCGAGCGCGATCGGCTTGTTCGACGGTCTCTAGAGCGTGACCGCGAGCGAGAACGACGGCGTTTATCTTTAGCCAACATGCCAATTACAGGGTCAATAGCAGCTGATATCATATTCTGTGCCTCTTTTACGATGGTCATGGCCTCCTCAATCTCCTTCTGAGCAGCTTCGTTGGATTTTGCTTCGGGCTTTATAATGGCGTCGGTAGAATGATATACACTCAAATATCCTCCCTTGAACTCTTGGCTATGCATTCTAAGAGCGTTGATAATACTTGGTTGTTCACAAAATTCAATCATGCAGTACGTTTTGCTGTCCTTCTCAGCCCATCGCGCGTATTTTACCTCCCCAGCACGCTGAAAACAGTCCATTAAGTCATCCAAGCGCCACTCATTTTTTACGTCACATACAATAATAGTCCGGCGAATTTCTTCTATCTTTCTTGCATCATAAAATGAAGGCAGCGCGGGATACTCTGGTAAGTTATTCTCCATTAATTTTGGATCATAAGTTTTTATAACCTTGGGCGATAATATTATGTTAATATGGACGATAGTTACATTTTACATTCAACTCACCTGCTGCGGAGATTGCCCTTCAATTCGATTAACCACTTCCGGTGGCAATTTCGAGTCAGGCTTTTGCAATCCCGGTACTATTGTGCCGTTCTTAGACATCTCCAATGCCCTATATTCCTCTGGTATGGCCAATACCGGTATTACAATCAATGCGCGGTCTATAAACACGGTGTTTGTCAAGTGTTGCGCCACGGCGACACAGCTGCTTTCCAGATATTTCACATAACATATGCGTGACTGTACTGGACAAGAGACGTCGCGAACAGTTGGATATAACCGAATCTCCTCGATTTTTCCAATATTGCCAAACAATGCTTGCATTTGGTCTTTTGTTGCCTGCGGAGCTATATTTGTGATCTGTATCACGCGTGGCGCATTGCCACCAGCCATGATGACAACCTTCCTTCGCCTGCGTCTCCTTAAAAAGTGTTTTGATTTTCTTCAAGAGCTCTAAAAGGCTTCGCCGCTTTAGTTTTTTTTTGGAATTGACTAACCGCAATCACAATAAAAATGTCCGCATATATTGGAAATATTTTAACAACCTATATCAAAATCGGCAACAGCACCACTTTTTCCCCTTGCAAATAACGCCATTTTAATAATGCGTTTTAGAGAACAAAGCCAATTCCAAACTTAAGAACGTCGGTTTTTAGCAAGAATGTGTAAATTTACTCTAGAGTTGTAAAAGTATTGAATGTTAGGATGTTGAGTACTCGATACTCTTTTATTCATTTAGGTATTTGCTACTATTCATATCCTCTTGGACCATATTTGGGTATAACATTTCTTCAGCTCATTCAATACGTATTTACATAAGTCGATCGCCGTTGTGCAGTATTGATCTCAAATGGAATGCGAAGATCCAAATTTGACATTTGATGGTAAAACATAGTTGTTCGAAATAAACATTAAAATAACGTATACTTTTTTTTATTTTACTTTTTAGGTTCTGGATAGTCCCATAGATAGTTTGTACAAATTTGTCGCAGATAAATAACACTAACATGGGCTTTATTTAATGCACAGTCTTTAAGCCCCAATAGTTATTCTACTAAATTTACTGAACTAAAAATATAATTAATTTATATAATTAATATAATTAATAAATTAAATAATTATAATTCGAAGCAATGTTTATGAAGTTGAGGATTATATTTCTGACATATACACTAGTTCCAGTGGCGTCTTAATAATGGGAGACTTCAATTATGATATTTAAAATTATCATAGTTATTCGATTTTTAAACATTTTCTAATTCTTTATAATCTTTCTGTTTTGCACGATAACATGTCTCACTGTGATTGCTTTAGACAATCTAGCTCCCTGATTGGTTACACATTGTTATCTAAAAAATCTGTTGATTCAATATGGCTTAGATGTATCTTCTAACGAAACGATTTGCAAGCATTTTAATTTCTAATTTAACTTCCCCGCGCTCAACTCTAATTATGCGTTTATGCTGAATCAAAATGGCTTAAATATATCTCCTAATGAAACGATTTGCAAGCATTTTCCTGATAACGCAATTAATTTCGATAACCTATTTCATTTTAATTTAATTTAATTTATTTATTCAGGGTTGTAACTACAACATATTTTCTCCATAATTCAACAACAAATACATCATACAACTTTACAATACTGACGCTATAAAAATGTTGTGCATTTTGGAGTAGCTACAAAACTACAAAATTAGGAAAGGAACAACCAACAATTGTGCGATATTTACAATACTAATTTTTCTATCATTTACGATACCAATGATCTTGACATGCAATTAGAATTCTTAAATTCGTTTTTGAAGTACCTTTTCGATAAACACTGATAATTCCATATATGGTAGTATCGGATAAACAAAAGCACCGCTATTTTACATCCCTACTTGCATTGTACACAAAATACTGCAAACATATCAACCGTGTGCCAAATGTAAAAGTAAATCAAATTGGTGCGATGTAAGCGTACGAGAAAAAAGAATCTGATTGTATTTTATAGTCGAGCGTAAAGATTGTTGCGAAAAGAAAGTTGGTTTAGTAATACATGTTCTATTGCGCTATTTACCCACGGGAATGCTGAGATATCTACCATTTCGTATTGAAAGTGGGGCTTTATTAAGTGAATGGATAGATATTTTTTGTTTTTAGAAGATATGGGCTCAGATTCCTCAAAGCGTGGTGGTGTGTGACGGAAAAAACTATGTGAAATATAGTAAACCCGACAATATTGTAATGTGTAAAGAAAAAATTGTTGTAAATAAATATGCCCTGAATCCTGCTAAAAACCTTTCAATAGGAATTCTTAACATAACAATGTGTGTTAATAGGAAATAGAATCTAAATGCGATAGCTTCTTGTTTCTGCTTGCCTCTGAAGCGAGCTCGTAGTAGGCAAAACGTAGAAACTTTAAGGGACTTAATCATAACGCAGCTGAATTGTACCTGCTTGTCAACATGTCTACGGACCATGTAGACAAACGGAAGGCAAATTGTTTAACACTGGATGACACTAATACAAATCCAGCAGGCTCGGCAACCTCGCCGACGTCATCGGCAACAACAATACTATCAGCAGCATCCACGTCAACAATTAATGATCAGATAGAAAGGCAACAACAATTAGAGGGAGAAATAATCGATGGCAGCGGTAGCAATAATGTATTTAAAACTAACAACGCCATCAGTGCTAGGCCGTTTGTTGTAATGCGAAAATTAAAGTGCAGTAGCCATGTATTGAAAGATATGCCCACATCTTCGCCTTTTACAAATGATGCTGGAAATCCAAAATCGCCTAGTTCCTTATCCTCAGCATCACCTACATCTCCAGTTTGCGGCGATGGTGGCTCAGTGGAACTCCGTCAGCTAAAAAGAGACTGTGATCCTCAATTCTCTCGATTTGCTGACTATTTTGTGATTTGCGGTCTGGATTTAGATACTGGACTAGAACCTGACCGATTCGCCGGTAAGCACAGACCTTATTAATTCGTTCTCAAAAAACCATTGCAGTAAAACCATTCATAAATACCGCATGATCAACATTTTCTTATTTTCTTAAAATTTTTAAATTTTTGGAGCAATAATGATACCTTTACGTATATGTAAATACCGGCAGGTCAACATTTGGTGTTGTCATTTTACTTTATTGTTATTTTATTATTTGGGATTTTAGAGTCATTGAAAGTAGTAAATAATATAGCAAATGTAAAATTGAGCTATTAAACAGGCTATCAGTAACAGGAAACTTTGAAATTAGAATGATTGTCAATTATAAATTCCCCATTTGTTTTATGTCATATGGAAGGTAATGAAGGGTAATTTTTTTTAATCGTGATTTTTTTAAAAATCGAATAAAACACTCAATTTTGCATCATATATTAACATTTTTATTTGTCTTTGCCATTTAATTTTTAAATGTAATTTTATGTAAATGTTGTCCGCGGCTCCGTCCCAAAATGTCCATTCAGAAGGTCCAATTTTTCGTCACTTTTTCGAGCATTTCGGGCTGTATTCTGTAAGGCTTCAATAGTGTTCGGCTTGTCCACATAGACTAACGACTTGACATAACCCCACAAGAAATAATCAAGAGGCGTTAAATCGTAAGATCTTGAGGGCCAACTCACAGGGCCAAATCGAGAGATAAGCTGTTCACCAAATTCATCCCTCAACATATCCATTGTCTTACGAGCAGTGTGGCATATTGCATTGTCTTAATGAAACCACATATCAGCCATGTTTAACTCAGTCAATTGGGGCACAAAAAAAATATCATGGCTCGATATCGTTCGCCGTTGACGATAACGTTTCCATAAACCACACCACCAGACTGTCGTTTTTTCGTGATGCATCGGCAATTCATGTGTGGCATGTGGGTGTTTATCACTCCAGATGCGACAGTTTTGCTTGTGTACGTATCCGTTCAGCAAGAAATGAGCCTCATCGCTGAACACAATTTTTCGATAAAACAGCGGATTTTCATTGAGCTTTTATAAGGCCTATTCACCAAAAATTGGCCATTCGGCTTCAATTCTTGCGTGAGATGAATTTTATAGGCTTTCAAACCCAAATCGACGTGTAAAATTTTTCTTGTGCTTGAATAACGCATGTCCAATCGCTGAGAACGGCGACAAATTGACATTTCACGATCGTCATTAACACTGATCGCTACGAATGCAATATTTTCTTTGGTACGCACTCTATGCACGCATGTCGATGTTTTTATGTCCAACAAAGTAAAATTGGTGCCAAATTTGGAGATAACAGCTCGAATTGTTGATTCAGCAGGTCGATTATGACGACCATAAAATGGCCGTATCAAACGATGCACATTTGTCACAGAGCACGAATTTTGATAATAAATTTCAACGATTTGCAATCGTTGCTCGTTTGTTATTCTTCATATGATAAAATGGCAGAGTATACTGTACACTTTTCCCTTCAGTAATTCCCGTATCAGTAATTAACAGAAATAGTATTCTCATCTTGAATGCAGTTAGCTCTACTTCTACCAAAAAAAAATTAAAAATATATGAAATCTCCAAACTTCACTTTATGCATGGATCTATCATGCGAATTATTTTTGTTATACGTATCAGTAATTAACAAGAATAGTATTCTCAACTTGGATGCAGTTAGCTTTACTTCCACCACAAGAAAATTAAATATTTATGAAATCTCTAGAAACTTGTCTCTGAATTGATATGGTTGTCAATATCATTGGTCATGTTTTATTTTATCGGTTTTTGCATCGCATACGTATACAAAAGTAATATGGGATTTTTTTTTTCAAGATATACAATAGTTGTGTTATTGTAACTCTCCTCATTATTATCTTCGCAATAATTTTGCAGAGAACGCACAATAGGCTGTAGATATGTCAAATACCTCGTTTGGTGCAAAAAATCTCAGAAAGATGTTTGCTTATACTCAACGATGTTTTCCTGGCGGTTAATATAACAATACAAAGAATGTCAGCTTCGTAGGAACACCAAACGCAGCCATGACCAAAAACAATTTCGACGTACCTAATATGTAATATGGCTTTGTCTCTTTTTCGGCTCTTTCACAAGCCTAGTAAGCTGCCGCCAATTGTGATGTCGTTCTTAAGCCCTGATGTTGCTATTCTGACTGTTAGTGAGCAATCTACATATGTATATGCTGTCGTTAATAACCCAGGCACGATTTTTTCTGCTGATGGGATTTAGTGGACAATATGTTGCCACGAAGTCAATCTTCTTCTTACGTCTTTGCCTCTGGTTAAGTGTATTTACTTATTACCATGCCAGATTACCATGATCAAATCTTATTAACCGTTATAAATATTGAAAACATAAACATTGGTAAAGTATTGCAAATTAGTACGTTTATTACTAAACAGTTTGAAATTGTCTGCTGGAAACGGTCGAAACATAAATCGGTGCTTTTCAAACTTTTAATTTTTTTAGCAGAGTGTTGTAAGTCCTGTACGTGAAAGAAAACCAGCTAGAATAAGGGCTTTACCAGGACTTCTCTTGGCCCATCGGCGACTTTTGGCGCTGCAGTTGTGAAGTAGCAAAAATAATTCCGACTGAGGGACAATATATCGCACATGTTCATCAAAAGTAACACAACTCAAAAAATTCTATTTTCCACTTTTTTGAAGGAAACAGTGTATGATTACCATACCTAACCATTGTAAAATTTTTGGTATTGTATTTGTAATATTTCATGAGAGAAATGCCGTTATGTCTTTCTTTGCGTACTTATGTTGTTTGTTTTGATTCAATTAAAGAATAGTAATTCTAGTTGCGTTGAAGTGTTCAAGGCTTACGGTGCGATCAACTGTTTGTAGTTCCGAGAAATGTTGGCTTAACCAAAGCTTTTTTGGTTTTGGAAGAAATTTGTTTAAATTTCACTGGTAAACTGCCATAAAAAACATCTATTGGATACCTACTTTTGTTTTTTTTATTTATTTCGTTTTGTTTTCATTTATTTCATATGACGCTATATACAATAAATAAAATCCGTAAACATTTTAAATACATGTATTAAGTCAATTTTCCTCCAAAATAATTTAATTGCAACAACAATTATGAAAATGTGTATACGTGGCAAAAAGTCACAAGTTAGTTTGGTTTGGAATGTGGTAAATGAGAAATTGAATGTTGAATTGAACCCGCATTGGCATTACCTGAGTTTTTGTAGGGACAGGAATATGTAAACAAAATTATCTAATTTAACACGAAGCTTACTATAGTAATTGCTGAATTGATATGATATGAATTGATATGACATTCTAAGGCACATTGTTATTAATTCCACTACCGAAATTTATAACCTTAGCCTGAGTAGTATATGTAGTTACATCAGTCAAGCATTGCATTGGGGACTTTGAATTTTATTTAAACAAAATCTGAATATCATCAGCAAAAATTAAAGGTAAACTAATTGCATCTTCAGTCAATTCGAATATGTCATTTATGTACTTGATAAACTTCAATGAACTTTAATGATGTACGAGTATACTGTCTTCTATCAATGTTATATGATTTCATCAACAAGTAGATCTTTAAAAATCGTTAAAAATCCATACATAGAAGGTAACTTTCCAATGAGAGCTGCGTGGTTCGATTTGTCAAACGCCTGCACGCAACAAATTGGAACCTGTCGCACAAATGAGACAAAGTGAGTTTGCAAGCCGATTTTATATCATCCTTGTATGACAAGAGATTGCCTTCAAACAGAGTAGTTGTGTTTTATTTGGCTCTAGTTTTCTCTTAATTACAATATAATATTTTGGTTGCTTAAATGGATATTTTTTGTGGCAAATGTACCAAACTCTTTCCGAGGAATGATCCCCAAATTATTCCATGTAGTGGTTACTGCAAGAAGTTTTTCAATCGGTCGTGCTGTGAGGGGAGTTTGACTGACTACGACTATAGATTGCTGATGAAAAGTGTAAGCCTATGCTATTTTTGTCCAGAGTGCATTGGAGTGCCTGTGAAGTTGCTGAAGGGACAGGAAAATCTATTGTATGCTCATAAACGAAGTATGGAGAAAATTACTTATGTTTTCGAAGTACAAATCAAAACATTGAATGATCAGATGATGCAGTTAAAAGAATGCTTTGTGGAGAAGATGAATAAGTATGAGACTGAGATCGCATTGCAAGTAGCGAATTTCTCTGCAAGTATAAATGCGTTCAAAGACTCAGTTCCTGTTAATTCCAATTTTGGTGTGAATGGTGCCGTTAATTCTCGCTCGAGTGTTTCATTGGATTTTGTGCTCAATTGAGTGATTCTTCAGTTCCTGTAATTGGGTTCTCTTCGTCGCACTCGCTCTCTAATTCTGGATGTATCACTAATACACCTTTAACTCAACATACATGTACTTACTCCAATGCTCTCTCTGAATCTCTAGACAATGGGGGAATAATTCAAAATAGTGCAGTTGTTGCGTCTATTGAGTCTGTCAGTCAAGTTGTTGATGCAAATCAATCCGAGCAGTGGAAGAAAGTCATCAATAAAAAAAGGAAAACTCGTAAAGTTGTTGCAGGAAGAAATTCTAACACTGAGTTGGCAGTTGTGGATAGAAAACGATGGTTTCATCTTTCTTCTTTTAAGCCTACAGTCTCTGAAGAGGATATCATTGAGTATGTTATTAAACATGCTAAAATTGAAAAATCAAATATCTCATGCTACAAGTTGTTGAAAAAAGACTCCCAATATGAATTACTAAATCGTGTGAATTTCAAACTTGGAGTATCCGCGTCATTCTATGAAACTATTATAAATCTATCTTTGTGGCCTGTCAACGTAAAAACCAAAGATTTCCAGTTTTTTCCAAAAGTGGCTGTCCAAAGGAAAATTGGATTATGACATATATATTCTCACTGAAACTTGGCTCAATGATAATTTCAATAGTGAAGAGTTTTTTGATCCGTGCTTGTATAATGTTTTCCGAAAAGATCGTGATAAAAATGCAACTGGTTGCCTTCGTGGTGGCGGTGTTCTGATTGCTGTTAATCGGAGATTGACTTCGTCAATGGTTGTGATGGTTAATACGGATTTTCTTTTGGATCAATTATGTGTGGTGATTAAAGGCTTTGTTGTGTCCCTCTACGTAATCGTATCTTATGTATCACCCACTAGTACTTTTGATTTATACAAAGCTCATGTTGATAATATTACTTTATTGGTTGCTTGTTTGGATGAAAAATCCAAATTGATGGTTTTCGGTGACTTTAACCTATGCGGAGTTTCATGGATTCATCTGCCTGATGCCAATTATCTTTCCCCTTCTAATGTATCCAGTAATAGAGAAATGTATGTTATTGATAAACTTTTTGAACTTGGACTCATTCAAATTAATAATTGGTTTTATGGTTTAAATAGGTTATTAGATTTAATTTTTATGTCTAATGATATTAAGTATAATATTAATGTTTCTCCTATACCAATATCTGTAAGTACTATTCATCATGTACC
>JAHXMU010000138.1:867507-880025 GCA_019455685.1 Philornis downsi | reverse complement strand
ACCCAATTTATAGCACTTGAAGAAACTCACATAATTGAGAAAAATAAAAATATCTTACATTTTTTTAAAATTTAATTTATTTATTCAGGATTGTAATTTTAAGCCTTAAGGCCGATTTGATTAAATTACAATATTACAACGTATCTTCTCCATAATTCAATAACAAATGCATTATACAACTTTACAATACTAACGTTATAAAAAAGTTTATGTATCTTAATAGCAGAAAAACATGATTTACAATATGACGGTCTACTTCACTTATTAGGATTTTTCACTATATATGTATGTTTCCCGTCCTAAAATACAGAATTATAACTTCAATTGGAATTTAGAGCTACTCCAAAATATAACGCAAAATTTAATAACAGATTAAATGGTACAAATTAGTAACTTCAAGCAATTCTTTTAAAATTTAATTAACTAAGTAATTGAGATGCTATACAAGTAATGGCTCAAAAAAAAAAAAAACAAAAAAAAAATTAATAAATAAATAAATAAAATAAAAGGAAGAAAAAAATAATAAGTTTAGCGATAATCATTTCCCAGTTCAGAATGAAAAAAAGATGTACAGAAAACTATCTGATCTGCCAATATCAAAGAAAAAAGAAGTCAATCGAATAATTATAGATGAGGAATATCGTTGAAATACGCAAGAAGTCTCTTCTTGTAAGTGTTGTGGGATGAAGAAAAAATATTTAATGTGTTTGGAAGTTTGTTATACTCTTACTTGAAAAGATCTGCTCATATATTTTGTGTTATGAATTTAAATAATTCTACAAGAAACAGCGTGATTGATTTTTGATGAAATTAAAAAACAAAAGCAATGAACAAATAACAAAATTACGAAAAGAACAACCTAGAAATTGTATCACAAACGGAGACACGTGCACAATTCGACGAAGACAGAACAGATAACGTATAGCACGATTGAAGGACAACTGGATTTTCGTTATATTGCTTTTAACTGTACCGGCATATATTTCGATACAATAATTTATATGCGACATTATTAAACTATGTACTAGTTTTCGTTTAACATGAAGCGGAATTATTAAATCGGAATTATATAACCGCCGAAGGGTCATATTCTCGCGTGAAACTACTCTACCAGTATGCAAATCAAATGAGAGCTTATCATCAATTATAACATCCAAACATTCAATATTGCGCACAAATTCAATAGCTACCCCATTGTAAGACAAATTCAATTCACATGGATAGGAAGCAAACAACATTGCTTTTGTCTTAGACGGATTCACTTTAAGTTTATTTGAGGACATCCACACAGACATACATTTTAATACATCCTCAATTTTCGCTTGAATAACGTCATTATTGTGATAACTTCCATTGAAAATAATCTGAACATCATCAGCATACGCAAAGCATAAACAATTATCCAAACTACTAAACAGATCATTAAGGTACAAAATGAAAAGCATAGGTCCAAGTACTGAACCTTGCGGGTCACCACTTCTGACAAGCACTACGTTCGACGTCACACTATTAAGACACACGCATTGCATCCTATCACATAAATATGAATGCATAAGTTTGCACGCATTTCCCCCAAAGCCATATAATTGCAGAAGCTTGTTTATTAGACTGATGTGATCGACTCTGTCAAAGGCTTTTTCTAAATCTAGAGAGATCAGAATACTAAAACTGGTCGTTAACATTGGCTCTGATAGATTCTGTTAGACCCGTCAGGAACATAAAAGTACCACGTCTCCGCCTAAATCCACACTGCCCACACTTTTCACACACTACTTCGAAAGAAATACTATTGTAATCATAAAAGTTATAAAAGAGCTCATTGCGCTGCACTGCGCTTTTAATCGGAATATATATAAACGCATGTTTCAAAATGTTTGGGCATATGAATTGACCAGAAGCTTGAAAATGTTCAGGAGATGAGAACAAAAAGTAATCAAGTAGTGAAGATGATTGATGATAAACATCGTAATGTGAAGGGCAAGAATTATGTCTAATGGAAACACCAGGTCTGTCACATATAAGTCTGAGATTGTTGGCTTTCGAGGCGCCAAACAAATTATTATGAAAATGACCCATTAGTATTATGTTGTTGTAACGTACAAGCAAATCTGACATCTCCATGGGGCAAATAGCAAGTACCAATTAAAATTTTTTCATTTCTTAAAAACACTTCTACAAATATGCATTCAACTACTCAAAAATGTGTACCTTCATATACTACTCTGTAAATACTACTACTACTACTACTATCACTACTACTACTATACTGCTATACTATACTACTACTGTATATACTACTCTATCGGGCTATAAGATATATCACCATAACAAGGACTATCAGTATGCCAATGGAATTGCTCTTTTAGTGTGTAACAGCATTCAGATTGACCAACATATTACATCATTTGGAGACCTACTCTTTCAAACGTAATACGAGGAAAAGAAAAATTCATATAATCAACATATATCAAGAATGCGACGTAAACCTTTTTGCCAACATGATTTCAAGTATTAGTGTTAATAGTAAAGACTTGAACTCTCAAAACCCCATTTACTGATCCCGATCTCTGTCACCCGCTGAAATTTTGTGGGAAAAGTTTGCTGATGATATTGGACTTGTTTGCTGATGATATTGGACGGATCTCCTACATTGCCAAGTACCAGGGACACACTCACATCACACAGTAGACGTTCAAATGGCTAGTT
Source organism: Philornis downsi (assembly GCA_019455685.1). Classification (NCBI taxonomy): domain Eukaryota; kingdom Metazoa; phylum Arthropoda; class Insecta; order Diptera; family Muscidae; genus Philornis; species Philornis downsi. The sequence continues at coordinate 877,319 of JAHXMU010000138.1, read as the reverse complement.
CTGATTTGGCACCAATTCTAAAGTGGACATACCTGAAGTCGGTGAACCCTTTTCTATAATTATTACTGACATCAAGACCCAAGAAAGGAAGCAATTTACTCTTAGATTTTTGGTGGAGAAAGCTAACTGGCAAGTTTTTCAAGATAAAATCAACACCAAAATGCATTCTTTGTGGAATCTGCAAACATAAATAGAGAGGTAGCTCAGCTTAAAAGAATAATACGAGAAGCTGCCAATGAGGTCATACCACAGACAACTAATCCGAAAACTAATAACTACCCAGGGTATAACCCATACATAGCAATACTAGTCATGCTGAAGTGAAAGCCTGGAGCCTTTTTACAAGACATAGAAGCAAAAAAATGCCATCAATTATAGACGAGCCTGTGCTAAGGTAAAACATGAATCTTTAAAGGCAAAGCGGAAAACCTGTTAGAATTTCTGAAACTCACTAAACCCAATGCTCGATATCAGAGTTTTATGGAATAGAATCAGCAGTATCAGAGGAGAAAGGATGTATAACTTTCCTTCAATTATTGAAAATAATGCTGTTATAAAAAGTCCATTCGATATCGTTAATAAATTTTCCGAAGTTTGGAGCTATATTGATTCAGATGAGAATTTTGATTAAAATATCGTTGATCGGAAGAAAAATTATTTTGACGGCCTTACCGCAGTTAATAGTTCTGACGTTCTGCTAAGGAACTTAATTGGGTTTTGAATAATTCCAAAGGATCTACACCATCCATAGATAGGATAACATATTCTATGGTTAAAAATGCACCGTTGGACGTGAAGTTGAGGCTCATTAGGCTATACAACAATATACTGAGAACGGGAATTTTTGCACACGATTGGAAGTCGGTTCTCCTAACTCCCATTCCTAAAACGGGAAAAAATCCAAATGAAACTGAAGGTCACTGAACTATTTCACTTATACCAGTATTGCCAACAGTTTTGGAGAAAATTATATCCACTCGTTTCTGGAGAGCCTATAAGGATAGTATATCGCCTACTCATCATGCTTTCCTATAAAAACATGGAGTGCATACATTATGTCATGAGCTCGAATCGGTACTCAAGACCAATTTATTTAGGAAAAAGCACAGCGCTGTTTTGTCGGAGGACATTGAAAAGGCCTTTGACCGTGTTGCTTCCATCTTTGCGATTGACGAACTAAAAGAATTAGGTATACCTCCTACAATGATGAGATTGATGTTTTCATTTCTTTCCAATAGGTAAATTATGGTGAAGATCTGTGGGTACATTTCCCGGCAACGGCCATTAGATAATTGAGTTCCTCAAGGATCACCATTGTCCGTCTTCTTGTTTACCATGTACGTAAATTCTTTGGCAAAGTCTATTGAGAGACTTCCTGACATAGATTCTGTTGGTATATATGCAGACAACATTTTTGCTGTTGCATCTGAGTCACTTCGAGGCTTAACCTGTTAAATTATAGAGTTCAACAATGGGCAAAAATACGTGGAGCTGTTATACCTGAGAACAAGTCTGAAATTCTCCATGTTTGTAGGAGAAGAAATTGTAATGCAAATGATGACAACGTATTAATTCCGTATAAAAACAACATGAGAATACTTGGTCTACATTTTGCAAATAATCTACTGTGGAATTTTCAACTAAATATATGCGGGAAAAGCTAAGTAAGATTAACAACTTACTTAAATTAATCTGCTCTAGGAAAAAGGGACCACATATGAAAATTGCAATAAAGATTTGCTCTTCCTTGGTTTACGTCATGGTACAATACTGTGTGATAATTTATGGTTGATTATGTTAGAAAGTTGGATGCTTCAATTAACAGCTGTTTCCGGACAACCTCAGGATTGTTAAAGGTCACGCCAACAGTCCTTAAGATGGTAATGTCAAATTAAGGATTTCTCTGCAGTAACACAAGCAAGATCTCTGAACCTCATTGTTAGAGCAATTACGGATCCTAAAGACGGGCTTCATCGGCTATTTGGCTATTCTGGGCATATTGGACGACTTACTTTTCATAATTTTATGCAAATTGATTACAGTCTAGATGAGTATAACAAACACACTACTAATCGTGATTTTCTCAAATCTTTGGTAGCTGAAAAAATTTCGAACTTTTCACCCGAAATGATGCTCTTTACTGACGGTTCGTATCAGAATGGAATAACCGGGTATGCTGTTGTTCGGCAAACTTCAAGTTGTTATTGTTGTGTTATGACCTCATCGAAAAGCACACTGATTCTTAAGAATTTTGTTACCAGATTGTGGTATAATTTGATCTTTCAATAAGCCCTTGAAATTGGAAAAACAGACGTCAAAATAGTGCAAAGAATTAACAAGATCATAGAGAAATTTGAGAAGACTGCGTTACAGATGTGGTCAGGTCTGTGCATCATCACAATTTATGCACTGCAAAAATATTGCTTTTGTTGATGAAAGTGTGGCGGATGATCCAAATTTTATTATATCCGACTTTTTTGGCCGAAATTGAAGATTATGAACTGGGTGATATGTGATTTCAGCAAGACGGTGCCACGAGCCACACAACACGACCAATTTTGGGTTTATTGCATGGGAAGTTTCCAGAAAGCGTTATTTTACGCTCTAGCTACGTCGATTGGCCATAGAGATCATGCGATATGACGCCACCAGATTTTTTCTGGAGCTACGTCAGAGACCGCGTTTACGCTGATAATCCCTAAACGTTGGAGCACTTGAAAAACAACATTCGTCAAGTTATCGCTGAGATACCACTGCTGCAATGAATCCAGAGGCGGCCATTTAAACGACGTTGTATTTCGTACGGAATGGCAAGGTCCAAGCATTGTAATGAAACAAAAGTTTAATCGAAATCATAGCTTTATGTGTGTTTTATTTAACTTTAATTTTGAAACCGAAAAATCTATATATATAAAAATCAATTGCTGTGCGTTAGTCTCGCTAAAGCTCGAGAACGGTTGGACCGATTTGGCTCATTTTGGTCTTAAATTATTGGTGGAGTATTCCGGAAGGTTTAAAAGATTTTATTTGAAGTGATAGATGGCGTTGGAGATGAGATTTTTGCAATTATTTTTTTTTATTTTGAAGGCAAAACAACGTTTGCCGGGTCAGCTAGTAGATAATAAAATCAGCTTCACAATTTTTGCATATACGCCACCAACACATACCGATTTAGATTTAATTTTATTCAAAGCTTTAGCAACTTCCCACATCTAAACGATATAGAATCGTCAACATTTTGCAATGATCCAAAACCAAAATTAGAATTTTGGTAAACAAAATTCTATTAGTATTCCACCAAGTATCGCCGTTTAGATGAAATAGGCAAAAACAAGTGCGTGATGGATCCATTTTCGAGACATAGGAAATAAGGAATAAGTGAAGATACTAAAGAGTATTTCTCACTAATGTTATAATAGCTGTAGAAAATATGACAGATGAGTCAAAATCCGTTATACACAAAAAAATGTTTTCCTTAACGATTCTATCAATACCGCGGTACTCCAAAAAATCGGCTAAAAACTCAACGGTAACACTAAAGGCGCAATACAAGTAAATGGTGTGTAATGGAGGGACATTGTGCTTGAATAGAGAAATCCGTAGTTGAATAGTGGCTTACTGGCACGTAGTCGATTAAGGAAGGAATATAATGTGCGACAGATTTAACTAAGCACAAACAGTACTAATTAGATTAGATCTACATATATATGTTAAACATGTAACAATTGAAATCATCATTAGCAATAATGTTTGCATAATTTAATAAAAAATCAACAAAGTTTTTCAAAGTTTAAAACATTACTCCCTGGAGACAAATAAACCGCCCCAAAAAGAATCTTCAGTTCACCGGAAAATAACTCTAAAAATAATGAATCGCATTCTTTTGAAATTAAGGTATTTAATGTGAAATTGTGTTTAAACTTAACTTAACTGTTTAAACAAAAAAAAATCTGGCAACGCTATGCCTGAGTAGACGTGTGTGGTGTATTCAGCTGTTCATTTTTTATTCTTTTACACCTTTAACTTGTTTCATTTAATCTATTGTCGTATGGTTTGATTATTTGAATGCAGCAGACGTCGAGTATCATCGAGAATATTAAACTACGCTAATCAAATAGTTGATAATAGTTGTGAGTTGCTAGTTGTTGGTTGCTGTTGTTGTTGCTTGATGGTTGCAAATAGAGGAAGCTAATCGCCATTTTCACTTGTTGCTGCTTTGTTTACATTGTTAATAATACAAGATGCCGGTTGCCAAGACCTACAAATGTGGAAATTGCTCGGTTTCCATTGGAAAAACTCAAGGTAGCTTACAGTGTAGAATCTGCAGACATTGGTTACATGCATCTTGCGCTAATGTGCCTGAAAAGAACCTGAGAATGTATATTGAAACCAAGAGTATGTTTTTCATTTGCGCAAATTGTGACAGTGGTTTGGTGGCAGTGTGGCTGCACAAATTTCCAACTTGAACAAGAAACTGGATGGCTTTATAAACAAGTATAACGCAGAGCAGTGCAGTTTGGATAAAAAGTTGGATGACTTTATCAGGAAAAACGATGAAGATAAATTGGCTTTAAAAATGCCTTCCTTGATGCTGTTGCTGAGATCAAAACCGAAATGAGCTCTTGCATTAACAATATGAAAAGAGATATTATTGATTGCAACAAGCTGATAAATTGTATTGACTCTTCTACAACATCCAAAATTGCATCGTTGGAGACTGAAAATAATATACTTCATCGAAGATTGAATCGTGGTGACATTTGTATCAGTGGGTTGCCCAAAGGTCTGACAGATTTGCTTGCACCAATTGTTGCTCTTGGGAGCGTATATAATATTCCTGTTGCTCTGAGTGATATTAGCCATGTTTGTTATATGAATGGCAGAAAGGTGCTTTTGGTCAAATTTGGCAATGTGATGACCCGGGATAGAATAATGAAGGAGTATTTTAAAACGAGATCTCTTAGGATCTGTGATCTAATTTGTGATGGTCGTTTGGGTGGTGATTTGCAGAATCGCGTTTATTTGAATGATCACTACTCTCCGGCTGCCAGCAATCTTAATGGTGTCTGCAGGAAACTCTTACGCAATAAAATTATAGTCAGGTATAAGATGATGAACTCTGATAAATTGAGAGCCAAGCTCAGTCTACCGGATGGCAAGGACGTTTTCTATGATGCAGTTGAATGTGCTGCGTTGCTTAATAGAAATTCTGCTGTGCAGAGCTGATTTTTTCTACTGTTTTTTTTTAAATTAACTCGGTTTTTTCCATATCTTGTTTTCTTTTTTTACTTTAAATTTTTTTGTTGAATTTTTTAATTTAAACCTATTTTTTGGTAATTTTTCTGGTGTAATAATAATAATAATGTGATCTCATTTACTGCTAATGAATAGCTGTTTGATTGTAAGACATGAGTATGATAGATATTTTTGATTTTGGAAATATTATCAAATTTGTATTTGTTAGTTGGTTCCCCACCATAAATTGTATGCTCAACTTTGATGTCTTTTAATGGAAATATTGGTCCTGTTATAAGTAACAATTCTATGTTAAAAACAGCGCTGCACCCGTATCAACACCAATTTAATGTTGGTCACTTGAATAGCCAGAGTATTAGACCTTCGTTCAATAATTTTAAGATTGATGAGCTGAAATATATTTTGTGCAACTCACTACTTGACGTGGTCGGAATCTCTGAGACCTGGCTGAAGTCAGAAGTATCCAGTCTGGCTGTTGAGATTCCTGGCTATAAGTTTTGCAGAAATGATCGAAGGTATGCTAGGGGCGGAGGTGTCGGAATATATGTTTCGTGCAAGTTTAGACACAAAGTTGTGTTTAAAACATCTGTAGTAGGCAAATGTGAATCGCTTTTTATTGAGTTTGAATCTGGTAATTCCAAAGTTCTTTTTGGCGTAGTGTATTTACCTCCTCCTGGTGATGTATCGACTTTTGAGGAACTTCACCATGATTTATTTGCTAACTATTCCAATATTGTTGTTGTCGGCGATTTCAACTGTAATTTGTTTAATGTTTCCAGAGCTAGCTTACTCCGCAGTCTATGTTCTAGAATGAATCTATCTATAATACATAATTCTGTACCAACCCATTTTGATGCAGCACACGGGTCAACTTCTTTAATAGATTTTATGTTGGTAAGTGATAGTTCTATGCGTTCTTTTTCTAGTCAGGTTCAGTGTCCATCTATATCCCATCACGCCTTAATATTTGCGTCTCTTAGAATTACCATTCAACATATTGAAGAAATTTTTGAATACCGTGATTTCAATAATATTAATTGGGAAGGCTTCCATACTTTTTTGTCAGAATTTGACGAAACTTTAATTATTAACAATTCTAATGCTGATGACCAATGTAACATTATTTCTTGTCTAATAGAGAATTTGTTTTCATATGTTCCGATTATACGGAGGAAATTACGTTCTTGTGACCATAACTGGATGAATTCACCTGGGATTATTCTGGCTAAATCATTGAGAAATTTGGCTTATAAGGATTACCTTCATAATCGCACAGAAGAAAGGCGAAGAATTTATTGCAAGTACCGTAATAGAGCTAAATCAATCATGCGAAAATGTAAAAGAAAATATTTTGCTCGATTGTTTGGAGGTTTGGATTCTTCTGGATTATGGCGTGTTATAAAGAATATAGGTTGTTCTCGTGAAACCCTAATATCATATGAGGACGATGTAAACAATATAAATGATTGCTTTGTTCGTGCTGTTGGTTCTGGAAACCTGTATAATACTGATTTTAGTGTAGATAATTTGAGTGATGATGAAAACTCATTTTCATTTAGTAGTGTCAGTGATGCTGACGTACTGGAGGCTTTAGGTAGAGTAAAATCGAAATCTGTTGGCATTGATGGTATTCCCATTCAGTTTTTAAAAATTATTTATCCATATATCTCGGATCTGGTGGTACATGTACTTAATTCAATATTAATGAGCTCCGTATTTCCATCAGCCTGGAAAACTGCGCGCGTTGTGCCTATCCCAAAGTCTGAAATTATCAATAGTCCAGAGGATTTACGACCAATTTCAATTCTACCAGTGTTGTCCAAAGTTGCTGAGCAAATTATGAAAAGCCAAATGCTTTGTCATGTTCGCAATCATATTTTCCAGTCTCAATATGCTTTTCGGAAAGGATATAGCACCACGTCCTTATTATTACATCTTACTGACACTGTGAGACAAAATATTAATCGTGGATATCAAAATGTTTTAATTTCTTTGGATCTTACCAAAGCATTTAATAGTATTTGTTTTGCAACTATGATTGGAAAATTGAAATTTAATTTTAATTTTTCCAGATCCGCTTGTAGACTTGTAATGTCGTATTTATCTAACAGATCTCAATTTGTGGAGTTGTTTGGTGCACGTTCCAACTGCCTTGAACTCACATCTGGCGTCCCACAAGGATCGGTCCTTGGTCCACTACTTTTTGTACTTTATATTAACGATATTTCTGCAAGCATTAATTGTAGCACGTGCAATTTATTTATGTTTGCGGATGATATTATGCTCTTATTTTGTTCAGATCGTCCATCATACTCTTTGCAAAGTGAAATAAATGATTGTCTTAATAGTATTCTGACATGGACTATCAGAAATTCGTTACAAATTAATCCGTCTAAGACCAAGGCTATTCTTTTTGGTTCTGCCAATTACCTAGAATCGGATCTGGATATATTTTTGGGAACGACAAGGATTGACTTTGTTAGTCATCACAGATGTTTGGGAGTACTTATTGATAGTAAGTTAGCATTTGAAGTTCATATAAATAGTGTTCACCGGAGAATATATGGTCTTTTACGTAGGCTTTATTCTGCTGCTGCTTTCTTGCCGCTTACAATAAAATGTAAATTGGCTTATGCTATACTTATGCCTCAGATTTTTTATTGTCTTGAAGTGATATCAGGAACTAATGTTGAAAATCTATCAAGATTGAAGAGAGCTGTGAATATTATTGTACGGTTTGCCTATAATATTCGCAGAAGGCAGCATATTTCCGAACATGTGAAGAAGTTCTTGGGATGTTCTTTTGAGAGGTTTGTACAGTACAGAAATTTATTTTTATTTTACAAAATAGTAAAAAGTGGTATACCGGCTCCTTTATGTAATACCTTCAACTTTTCTCATTCGAGTAGAAGACCTCAGGTAATAATACCAAGAATTTGTAATACCATGTTTGAAAAATCATTTATAGTACGAATTGCACGAACTTGGAATCAACTACCAAGTAACTTGCGGCTTTTTGCATATTCTAATAATGTTTTCCGATTGAAACTGCTTGACCATGTATCACATACATAATTTTTCTTTTTATATTACTTTTTGCTATACTGGGTATGAATATAATGTTTGATTATGGTCTCCAAGCAGTAGGAAAAGCATCAAACAATTAAGTGCACATATTGTCTTCGAATTTGTAGTACAATTGTTACTTTTACAGGATATATTTACAACTTAACTATTGCATAATGTTTTTTTTTCCTATACTTATATTTTTGTGGCTGGGGAGCCAATATCTTTGTAGTTATATTTTAAATAATGTGTATATATATATTAATATTAAATTTATATATAAGTAATAAAAAAATTTGCGTTATATTATGGAGTAGCTCAAAATTCCAATTAAAGTTATAATTCCGTATTATAGGACCAAAAACATACATAGTGGCAAATTCTAATAAGTGAAGTAGTTTGTCATATTTAAATCATATTTTTCTGCTATTAAGATACATAAACTTTTTTATAACATTAGTATTGGAAAGTTGTATAAGGGTGATTCCACGAAAGTTGACCCCTTGCAAGCAAAAAATAAAATTATCAACTTTGACCCATTTTAGCTGTTTTGTTATAGAAAATATACGTATCCATTACATCCTGGGGTGTATGATAAATTGTTTTTATTTTTTTTTTTTGTAAAAAAATCTACTTTAACTTGGTGCATCATATACTTTTTCCCCCTTTATACTGAGTCTTTTTTTAAATCACTTGACAACACTTTTATAACGGTAGTTAGCAATCAAAACAATTACCAGCTGACAGTTGTTATTTTTGTCTACGTTCAGCAGAAAATTTGCACGTGTAGCTTTCAAATTATAATTTTGAGAAATTTTTCAAAATCAATAAATTGTGTCACGACCGTGACCACGCAAATAAAAAAAGTTTAAATTTTGTGAAAACTGTTAAAGCTATAAAAAAACACAGTTGCTAAGGGTGACAAGGTAAGTAAGTTAAAGAGTTTCATGTAGCAAAATAAGTGGTCGGAAGTCATTTCAATTTTTTTTTTTTAATTTATTGAGAATGTCACGATCGTTACCTTATTGAAAATTGTGTTCAAGTTTTTCTTACTAACTATAGCTTAACAAACCATGGACTGCCAAAGCAAGATGCAAAGATATCGGAAGAGATTGAAGGAAGATCCAGTAAAATACAAAGCTCATTTGAAAAAAGAAAGAGAAAGAAATAAAAAACGGCGGCTGGCTGGAAAAGAGTCATTGAGTGAAGAAATGCTTGCTCAGAAGCGGAATACTGATCGCGAACGTCAAAGGAAGTGTCGTGAAAAAAAGAACATAGGGAAGGAGAAAGTTGTTGAAGCTGCAGCCTCATCATCAAATATAGGAAGCTTTAAGTCCGATCGTTCACTTAAAAGGGCAGTAACAAAAGTTATGGTCAAACTACCGAGCAGCCCCTCGAAGAAAATTGCAGTTGTGAAGAAACTTGCTTTTGAGGTAGTTGGTCCTGAAATGGATTTGATTTTCACCAAGCGACGTAGCGGAAAAATTAAT
>JAHXMU010000138.1:830643-854787 GCA_019455685.1 Philornis downsi | reverse complement strand
TGACAGACCTAAAATGGCTGTTACAATGCTGTTATGTATGCCGCCCACAATGGTTACACCTAACAGCTATGCCGACATTACACCTATATCGCTATCATTAGGCATAAGCATAAGCAGTCTCTTAGCAAACGTCGACTGCATAGCACGTCTCATCTGAATTCCTCATATTTCAACAATTGTAATAACATACACACACACATGTATTAATAAACATTGTATATCCAACACATATATCTAACAAATGCTTAACTGCGCGGTTGCTGTTCTGGACATGAATCAATGTTTGGAATTACTTGGCGTTGGTGCTAGTGGAGTAAATTTAGCGACTAATGCAAATACTCGTATGTCTATTGGATCGAGTTGATGGAGCTGTTTAACATTGGTAGTCGCATTTTATTTTTTATTTTATTATTTTTTTGTGATATTAATTCCATTTTTTTGTAGTTTGCATAATTTTGTTATATATTTTTATTTTATTATTTAGTTACTATTTTCCATTATCGTTCTCAACATTAATTTTCAGTTTCTTTTTGTTTTTCGATTTTTGCTTTATTTTCAACAGTGGTTGCTTAAATTGTATATAATGACATTTTTTAATTTGGGGGAAATAATTTACGATAATCAGTTCCTTCGTTTTTATTTATATAATTTGGAAGCAAATTTAAACGTAGATCATTTTAACATTCAAAGTTTTAATACCAACCCGACATCGTCTAAATTGTCGGAAATAAAAAATATTGTGGAGGGCAGCTTACTTGACGTTGTTGGCATCAGTGAAACATGGCTGAAACCTGTCATAAATACGAATGCGATAAAGTTTTCAGATTTTTCTATACGAAGAAAAGATAGGCCTCATCAAAGAGGAGGTGGTGTGGCTTTGTTTATTTCTAATAAGCTAAAATACAGAGTAGTATATGAAGGTACACATTTTTAAGAAGCGAAAAAAATTTAATTGGTACTTGTTATTTGCCCCATGGAGATGTCAGATTTGCTTGTACGTTACAACAACATAATACTAATGGGTGATTTTCATAATAATTTGAAAGCCAACAATCTCAGACTTATATGTGACAGGCTTGGTGTTTCCATTAGACATAATTTGTGCCCTTCACATTACGATGTTTATCATCAATCGTCTTCGTTAATTGATTACTTTTTGGTTTCATCTCCTGAACGTATTGAAGCTTCTGAGCAATTCATATGCCCAAATATTTCGAAACATGCGTTTATATATATTCCGATTAAAAGTGCAGTGCAGCGCAATGAGCTCTTTTAGAATTTTTATGATTATAATAGTATTTCTTCCGAAGTAGTGTGTGAAAAGGTTTTATCTACGGATTTTACTTCGATTTTTAGCAAGTCTAATGTTGATGATCAATTAAGTATATTTACAAATAGTTTAAATTCAGTTCACACGATTTTTCCCAAAAAAAAAAAAAAAACTAAAAGGGCACAACATTGCTTGGATAATTACCTAAATTCTAATTTAATTCGCTACCATAAATCGCTGAGTGACTTAGCATATGCGGCCTTCCTCAACGACAGAAGCGAACAAAATAGGAAAATTTAGTGTAGACGTAAAAATCGGAATAAAGCCATTAAGAGAAGGGTAAAGCGTGAGGCATATTCGAGACTATTTTCTAATTGTTTAAATATGAAATGTTTATGGAACGCAATTCGTGATAATTGACTAGTTGATAATAGTAAGAGAAATTTAAATTCTGACAATTTGTACGACGTTGACGTTTTGAATAATTTTTTTGTGAGCAATCAGCTTGACGTAATTGGTGATCAAAATAATGTCTTGCCATTTTCATGTAATGATCGAGCATTCTCTTTTCGCTGTATTGATTCCTCTGAATTGTTTGCAGCATTTTCCTATATCAAGTCAAATGTTGCGGGCGATGATGGCTATTCTTTAAAATTTCCTAAAATTGTTTTTCCACTCCTATCTAATTACTTCTTACATGTAGTTAATACTATTATAATGACTTCCACTTTCCCAAGGTTATGGAAAACTTCTAAAATATTCTCAATTAAAAAGAAAGCCTGCGATAGTGCTTTTGACAATTTAAGACCAATAGCTATATTGCCCGTGCTCTCCAAAGTAGTAGAATACATTCCGAAGCACCAAATTTCGCAATACATCGAGGAAAATAAACTGCTAAATGATGGGCAGTCTGGATTTAGGTGGGGACGTGGTAATGCCCTGTTGCTGACGGATCTAACGGAATCTATCAGAGCAAATGTTAACGACCACAATTTTAATGTTATAATCTCCCTAGATTTAGAAAAAGCCTTTGACAGAGTCGATCACGTCAGTCTAATAAACAAGCTTTCGCAATTGTATTTTGCAATTGTATATTTTCATTGCACAGTGTTGTTGCGAGAAATTCAGAGAAACAATTATGCACCACTAATAAAATATAAAAAAGTACAATGTTAAAAATAAGAAAGGACTATGAGGTATAAAATATTATATTCAAGAAGTCAATTATTAATAGTTAAGTTTATAAATTCCCAGCTAACTGCAAATATATATGTATAACAATTAATGATTAAATATAAACATAGCGTACTACTTATGTCGAAAAAAGCTGTGAATTCTTGAAACGAATTGCGACATTCAACGATTGCGACATTGCGACATTCAACAACATTTGTACCCGAAAAAAACATTTAAGGCTCGCTCGCTCTATAAAATGCCTTAGATAAGTCTAAATTTATGAGTACGTTAGAATCGTGATTATTTATGTTGGCTTGTTATCATTAAGTGAAGCAAACTCATTGCCAAATATTTACAAAATGTTCTTTCATTAGATGCTAAACAAAAAATAATAATAGTCTTAGGTTATTGAGGTTGTAAGAATCACAACTACAAGAGAAACTATGAAAGCGGCCGGTGAAATTTAAATATTTATAAAATATTTACTGAAATATTGAAACAAATGCCTGATATATAAAGAAATTCAATCCTTAAAAAATGTATCGTCATATTATAGCTTTTCAAAATGTCTTCCTTCGTAACAACATCAAATGAAAGTGTGTCTCTGATAATGTGTTTCACTCAAAATACTATTACTACTCGAAGTATAGATATTGGCCCAATGGACACATTTATAGTATTGACATCAACATATAGATTTCCGTTTGTTCCGTTTGTGGGAAGCGCTCATTTTTCCAAAGACTCTCACTTTCTCCTCCTTTTATTAAAACTGATTTAACATTGTTCCTGCACCTGCAAATATGCATCAGTTTTTCTCAAATAATGAAAAACACGATGAACCTAGTCTCTAACTACTTTTCGCTCCTGTCTACAACCTTTAGGCAAAGAAGTGGCAAGAAGGCGTAAATATTCGACAAAAGACTTATTAGCACTTACAAGTCCATATTAGATTTTGCATTTAATCAAAGTCAAAACTAGATATGCACATAAGAACATCTCAAATGATACCGTTGGAGGTAATTCCTCTCGACGAGAAATCACAACATATCAACTAATGTCAGCCCCTGGCGTATGAAAGTGCAAAACCCTTGAGTTTTCCTCATCCAAATCCAAATCTTTATTTACCGTCCGAGTGTACATTACCGCGGTAATAAAAGAAAATAGTTAACATTACCTTGACGTTTAATCAACTTTGACGCGACTTTTTTCTAATTCGGCTCAGCTGGAAGGCACCATTCCGGAGCTTGCATGACAAACTTGAATGTTGGGTCAGATCTGACTCTTCCTGGTATGTCTTCCGCGACCTTTACGTGATTGAGCTTTTGAATAAAATTCATGTGCTTTCAGGATTAGTCTTGCGGAAATGTATTTCATGCCTAAGCAATAAGGTAAAATCTCCAACTTAAATGAAGATTTTATATTTTATATTTAATTGGCCGTAAGGCTTCTAATTACAAGTTGTAAATAAATTAAATTTAATTCAATTTCAAGCCACCGTTTCCTTTTATTTTAAGTTTCAAGATTCCATTCTAATCACGTCTTCAAGAAAATGGAAACACTCATTTGTAATACGAAATTTCATTTGCAATACAATATTTGATCATTATTCCATATTTTTATCCATTGTAAAAACCTGAAAACACGCTTAAGATGGACTGAGAAATTCGAGCACTGTAAACGAGCTAGATGACAGTACGAAGAACGTCTACGTTGATGGAATAGAAGCTTTGTAGGAAGAAAGGAGGTTTTGTAGGAATCATCGTTTGAGGAAAGGTTTGGTGGTAGAGCCTTCTCTAGAAATTTTAAATTAATACAGATTTTATAATTTCTTATAGATTAAGAAATTGTATTAAGAATTATATAATTTTTTTTTGCATAAATAACCTAAAATATTGCTATCGAAATTCATATCGGGAATCATATTTTGAAAATATAATTTACAGTACAGCGCATTTCATTTTGTAAATTTTTAAATACACACTTACGATTAACACAAACGGCTTTAGTCGATAATATTCATTTTTAAATAACAACCAATCAATTCTATTAAATCTAGTGTTCTTTTTTCAGGCGATAACTTGCATTGCTCCCCATTAGATCGAGCGTATAAAAGTAAACCATTGGCCCATTATCCTGAAAACGTATCATGGAATCCATTCGATGCACATGGTATTTGTATGGTAAGAAAAATGTTTTACATTTATTACTGCCATTTTACAATTGGTGCTGCTCATACGTGTTGGTGTATTCAGAGAAAAACGACTATTGAATGCGAAAGCTGAAGCAGATATATTGATAGTCACAGCAATAGCTAATGCATTCATCGTTTGTATTTCCTGCGCCAGTTGATTGGTACTTTGAGGAAAGACGATCAAAGGGTCTCCAGATAAATGTTAAATTAAAATTAGAACTAATTAAAATGTTTAACATACAGCGTCAATGCCAATTACTGTTCCAAAATTTTGAAAAATGTTTAAATATGTCAATATGACAAAAATTTAAGACACTGCTAAAACACGTCCGTGTCTGTAATTCGGAAATGAAGCGTCTTATCGTCGAAATAATTTAAAAATCACAAAATTGTGATTTCTGAGGGACTACAAGAAATCGCTGAAACGTTAGGAAATGGGTTGTGTAATCGCGACAGAAACTTCGATTCCACCGATTTCTAAGCGATTGGGTGCCCTATTTCCTATTTGTGTTTTAGCGATTTTTTAATGCAGCAATATATTAATATTTTTCGCAAATTTATATTTTGGCTATTTTTTTATTTCATGATTTTTTTTTTCCATCCATCGGCATAACAGCTTCACTTCTTCATATTCCTTTTTATAGGTTTTGTGGATATAATTTTTAAATTTCTTCATATTTAAAAAAAATCGGCGTGGATGAATAAGGATAGAAAAAAAGATGCCTGAAATATTAACTTTTATTGCACTGAAACGAAAGTTTTTTTAGATTTTTAAAATTGTTATTTAACATATTAGACAATCAAATCGTACTTTCGGTAATCAACTGCAGTCATCGCTTTGGATGCTGCTGTGACTACAAACATAATTGCTTCGGCTTTCGCAGTCAGTTAGTTAGTCTTAGTTAAAGTGAGTATTTCAAAAATTAAAATAATTTGGTTAATTTTAAAAAATCTTTAAAAGTTTTTTTTTTTTTTTTTTTTTTATTAAAAATTCACTATTTCTTGTGGAAAAATTGTAAATTATGTGTAATTCAAATTGCATTTTATTGCGTGATTTTTTGTTTTAAACTACTATCAGATGAATAGATTAAGTGACTACAACGATTTTGTACAAGTATTCCTACAAGTAGAATAACTCGATTTTATTTGGCCAGCAGGTTTTAAAATTGCAATTTTGTAAAAGCAATGATATACTATTCGATATGAAGAAAAACACAGGAGTGGAATAATTCGATTAATTTGGCCATCAGGTTTTAAAATTGTAATTTTTTAAAAAAATGATATGATATCCGATATGAAGAAAAATACAGGCTGCAAAAACATTTAAATTACAAAGCTAGTTTTGAGCTAGCTTCACGTTCAATTTTAACAAGTTACTTCTATCAAGCATTTTCAACTCCTCGGTATGAATACTATGTAAAATTTCAACTCTTTCTTAATATGCATATTGTGTAAAATTTTTACTTTAAATCCAACAAATGAAAAAATTCTTATCCTTGGTTTTTTCAGGAAACAATTTCTAAACAAATAAACAACTTTTCTGATATAGTGGTCCTTAATATCAATATGCTTGCTTCTATTGTGTTAGCTTCATAGCAACTTGATTATCTTCAATATTTTTTTTTTTCGATACATTGTATACAGACAATTAATCAGATTCTGTACAATTGAGAGCTGCTGTTGATTGCTTTGTCGACTCTCCGGAAATAGCGTATTTTCCAAGATTAAAGACATATCCCCAGCACCCCAATCAGCATTTGCATAACTATCAAGAGGTCTGCTACCACTAGAGAAGTTTAGAGTAACGTGATATGCTCTTTGTAAGTCACTTTTGGAACAAAGTACGTAGCGATATAAGGTTTAATCCACTTTTTCGCAATGTTGTGAATAATATAATTGAAAAGCAGCGGTTAGTGATATAACGATAAATATCATTCTAACATTTCCTTTTTATAATCTTTAATTGGGTACGTTAGAGCCTTGCGAAAAGTTTCTTCATAATTTACCCATGTTTCGTACTGCATCCCTTTTGCTACTGTTCTCGCTTTGCAACGATATTTTGTCCCACCACAACCACGCCTGACGTACCCGTTTTCTTCGGGGATCTCAAGAGTGGAATATTTTCGTCAAACTTATCACATATACATCACAAAATTAGATGATCTTTCTAGTTTTCTTATCAAAAAATATTAAAAGAGCAAAAGAGCAATTATTCACAAAATTATTAAAAGAACAATCTAACACTCTTTTCACATATACGGAGGTGTGTTCACGCCTACGTACATTGAAAATGAATCTTGCAACTGCATTTATTGTCAATTTCAGCTTCGAAACATTCAGTGATGTTGTTCCCGATAGCACTTCTAGCCCATAAATAATTTGAGGCATTAGAAGCGCCCAAGACAGTCTATATTTGACCTTAACCGTCAGATAAATATTAGTTGAGTAGAGGCTACGTAATACTCCATAGACTTAGGAGCGCACAGAGTCAATATGAGTTTCAAAATTCAGCCTATTGTCGATCACAATACATAAGTATTTAAAACTATCAACAAACTCAATTCTCCTGCGCCCCAAATATATATTATATCCTGCATTACTACTCGGGCAGCCAAACGAAATAGCTTTAGTCTTAAACGGATTAATCACTAATGAATTATGAACAGTCCATTGCACAGTGCAGTCGAGGCAATAATTTATTTTATTCTCCAGTGCATCAGAAAAATCTCGATCACCATTAAAGTAGAGCAAAATGTCATCAGCAAATAGGAACGCAGAACAAATTCCATTATCTAAATAATCCATTAGATCATTAACATAAAATGAGAAAAGGAACGGTCCTAACACTGAGCCCTGCGGCACGCCCGAGTTTAGAGCCAAGACATTCGAATTTCTTCCATTCAAATTTACAAACTGAAATCTGTCACACAAATAAGACAAAATGAGTTTGCAAGCCGAGATAGAAAAGTTGAATTTATATATAAGTTTCTCCATCATCCTTCTGTGACATATGGAGTTGAAAGCCTTGGACAAATCCAAAGAAACCAGAACACTATACATGTTACGATTTATGTCCTTCCTGATGGTATCGGTTAGAGACAAAAGTAAACTTGTTGTATTATAACCCTGTCGAAAAGCGTACTGATTTTCAATAATTTTACTCCCAGATTGTGCCATAATTTGATCTTTCAATAAGTGCTCAAAAACCTTAGATAGTACAGGGAGAATAGAAAATCATCAGGCCGCAAATCATCAGGCCCATTTACAGTAGCAGATTTCGGTATAGGAATAACACGGGCAGTTTTCCAAGCTTGTGGAAAAACAGACGTTGTCAAAATAGAATTCATTAAATGAGTAACAATTTTACACATATAAGGAAAAATTAATTTTAAAAATTGTACCGGAATACCATCCACACCAAAGCTACAGCGACTTCGTCAGTACTTACACATCTAAACGCTATCGAATTATCAACGTTATGAAATGATTCAAATTCAAAATTAGTTGTATTAGTTTGTGAATTACCAGCAAAAAACGAATTAACCTCATCGACATTTCCATTATAAACTACATTCTTACTATCAACACAACCATAACATCTCAAAATCCGCCATAAATGATTACAATCAACATTATAAAAAAGTTTAGAAAAATAATTTCTTCTTCTTCGAATAATAGATTTCACCCTATTGCGATATTTACAAGAAATTTTCCAGTTCTCACCAGTACGGTTCATTTGGAAAGCATTAAAGGCAAAATCTCTCAGAGATTTAGCGAACAAAATTCTATCATTATTCAACCAAGTATCACCACTTAGACAAATCTTTTTTCGAACTATAGGTGCAAACGTAAATAATTGTTCAATAAGTGAAGTAACTAAAAAGTATTTGTCATTAATGTCAGCTGCAGGAAATATGGTAGAAGAGTCAAAATCCATTAAATACATAAAAATAACCTCCCAATCAATTCTATTGAAAAAGAAGCAAAAACAAGAGCATGATGTGAAATGGGCGGACATATCGCTTGACTAGAGAAATGTGTCATAGAAGAACCACTCACTAACATGAAGTCAATTAAGGAAGGTAATATCATAGTGCGTAGGTTTAGAATTATGTAGTGCTGATAAATTTAACCTAGTACAAACAGAACGAATTAGATAAGATCCCGATATATTAAACATGTTACAGTTAAAATCGCGGTTTAAATATTCAATTAAAAAAAACTACGAAACATAAAAAAAATATATTTGTATTTTTAAAAAGTAGAAGTATGGGAATTTTTAAGACTTAAAAATAATGTTGTCCAAATGGCTTCCCTCGGCTGCTTGACACTCTTGGAACCGAAGTCGCAAATTTTGGAAAACTCGTTGAAAAGTTGTTCTCGTTATTTTGTTACTTTCCTGAATAATGTTCCTCTTCAACTGCTCTAAATTGGTCGGATTATTTTCGTAGACTACCAATTTGAGGGGGCCATTCAATATCCCCCCTTTTCGAAATGAGTTTTCCAGGAAAAACATTTTTAAGCAGCTCTATGGATACCCTAGCCGTATGACATGTTACCCCATCCTGTTGAAACCACATCCTCGAGGTATTGCCTTGTAGTTCTTGCAAAGCTGGCACCAAAAAGTCTGCTAGCATGTTGCAATAATTGTTCGCTCTAACCGTCATCGCATGCCCTCTTTCGTCCTCAAAAAAGTATGGTCCAATAATACCGGTTGACGTTATCCCAGCCCACACGACAAGCTTAGGGCTGTGAAGTGGACGTTCATGCAAGCGTCGGGGATTAGTCTCGGACCAGAACCGACAATTTTGCTTGTTCACATGGCCATTAAGGTGAAAATTGGCCTCATCACTAAAAATCACGTTGTTGAAATTGTTGAACCGCTCTAGCATCAAATTGACAAAGTTAAGTCGGTTATTGGCATCATCGGGTTTTAATTCTTGGACTATCTGAATCTTATAAGCCTTCAAATGCAAATCACGTTTCAAAGTTCGTCGTAAAGTTGTTCTTTTGACATCCAAAGACTGACTTCTCTTCCGTGTTGACTGTTGCGGATTTCGCTGAACGGAAACACGAACACGCTCCACAATGTCGGCTGATCTTGCAGAAACTGGGCGACCACGAACCGTAATTGGTACTGTTGAGCCGGTTGTTTCGAACATTCTGATCCATTTTCGTATCACATTGGCGCTTGGAACTTCACTTAAATCGTGTAAACCGTGTTCATGCCGATACAAACGTCGTGCAGTGATCACTGATTTATTATTTTCGTAATACGCTCGGACACAAAATGCACGCTGCACTCCCGTGTACGGCTCCATGGCGACTAAATTTCCAGGAAGCGGCGCAGCGAACAACATACCCCCCCGCCACCCCGCGCCGCGCGTTACCGAGAAATTGAAGAATTAAATCGCCAACACTCATATGGCCCACCCTGTATAATATTTGCATAATTTAAGAAAAGGTCATAATGAAGTTCTTCGAAGGCTAAAACATTACCCTTTGGAGGCAGGTAAACCACACCAAAAAGAATCTTCGCTTCACCAGAAAATAGTTCCAGAAACAATGACTCGCATTGCCTAAAACTGAAGTGTGAAATACAACATTGTGTTTAAGCTTACTTGATATATAAATGCCAACACCACCTTCTCTAGTGCCAACGCGATCATTTCTATAAAATATTATGTATATCCTGGGATATCAACTGCTCGATTAGAAATATTCGATTTCAGCCACGTCTTAGATATGCCAACAACATCGAGCAAAGAACCAAGTAAAATGGATTTTAATTCATTAAAGTTATTGTTAGTTGCAGAAGGTCTTATGCTCTGACTATTAAGATGTGCAACATTTAGTTTATCTGTACATGAGTTCAAAGTAGAATTTATATTATTTTAATAAAAGGACCAAGATTCAAGTCAAAAGACATCAAAGTTGAAAAAAGTAACACAATTCATAAAAAAAACTTCATAAATTCATTAATTACAGCTGTTTAAAAGCAGAAGATTGAGATCAAACACTGTTTACAAACTTAAAGAAGAAAACAAAATCAAGATAAATTAAGTTAAGTAATTCAAAGAGTTAAAAAAATGAAGTCTCGTAGAAGGTGAGATAATAATAATAATTTTAAACAATTAAGTAAAAACACCATCAGGTACATCAAACATAGAGGCACATTCCGTAACGTCACGAACAACTAATCTGCCATCTGAAAGCGTCAACTTAGCACAGAGTTTATCGGAATTAATAACTTTAAATTTTGTAACAATTCGTTGACGCAGAAGTTTTCTACATAAGGCATTTAGCTTGGAACCAGCTGGAGAAAGGTGGTCATTGAGACATACAATAATAGTTAAATCCGGACCAATACTTTTAAAAACATCACATACTCTCAACGATGGGGTTTTGAAAAGTACTGCTTCATAATAGCATCTCTGACATAAACATTATTAAATTTCACCAGCACAAGTTTTTGGTTATACATGTAATGAACATTATTGATATCATGAGCAACTACATCCACTTTATAAAACTGACACAGAGCTTTAATTGCAGATAACAAATCATCCATCCCCATTAGAAAGCCGCTAATAACAATGTCTGCACGATTTAACCTACGATGCAAGGCATTATTCTCTGACTTCAAGGCTAAAATTTGAGAGGTTGTTGTTGAATCAATCTGGTTTATACGTTTGTTGCATTCCATTATGTTAGTCTTCATTTCACTCAGGCAAGATTTCATTTCCGATTTAATTTCCCCCAAAGCAGTTCTAATGGCATCTCGCTCGGCATAACTGCTTGTTATAAACGAATCAAATTTTCTATTCAGTTCGCGAATTTCATCTGCCACACCGTTCTTGTCTCTGTTATTTAGGTTGGATTCACAAGAAGCACAAATGGACGCACTCGACTTAATATTTTTCATTGCCAGCAAATCCTTATCCGATACATTAGCACAAGTGGAGTGCAGCCATTGGGAACATATTCTGCAAAGTACACAGTCGTGTGTTTTATTAATCGATTCATTACATGATCCACATTTACTTGATTTCACATTCGGCATATTGATATTACAATTTGAAGAAGGTACAAAGAAGAAGGTCAATCATCGTTGTAAATACAGCTACCAAGGTACCGCAGCACAAGCAATACGCCAACCGCATACGAGTTTTTAATTAAATAAAGTTTTCGATATATTTTGGATGAACTTCAAAAAATCCGTGAGCCTTTCAAATTGCTTAATAGCTTTTGATAACAATTTTGTTTGTAAACAGTTGTTAGATAAAGAAAAAGACGATATAATAAACAGCTAATGTATGTTCTCGTCTACTCAGGCATAGAGTTGCCAGTTTTGTTGCCTAAATATTTCGAAGGACACCTATTTCTGAGGTAAACCGCTTTTGCCACAGCTTTATCACGTCCATAAGGCATCTACCAACAAACAAAGAGCTATTTCTTTCCTTCTAAATATCAATTAAGTTCGATATTCACATACTCTCCACTGTTATCATTACTTTTTGCTCCATTGACATTCTAACATATTTTTGAATACCCGTATTTTACACTTCTCTAAAAATTCAGTTTCACACTAGGCTTTCGTCCAGTCCAAATCCCACGGAGTTTCGTTGCCTACGTATTTCGTTCGAAGTGCATTCGTTTCTGAGGTACACCACTTTCATCACAGCTTCAGCCCACAAGGTATTATCAAGTCTGGAATCTACCAGCCATTTCTATTAATGTACGATTGACTCTCCAAAAACTCGGGTTTCCTTTTCAGAAAATTTAAAAATTCGCCTGGATTTGTCATATATGAAGGTTGGCAAATAATTCCGCCAATGGAGTCCATATCCATAGCATTACCTATATCGAGTACATCTTCAGTTTTATTCGTTCTGCTTCGAAAATGATGTGGTATGGATTTTGCTGGCCTTGAACGTTTTACTTTTTTTTTGTGCTGGCATGTCTATTTTCAATCCCTCGTTTTTGCATAAATCCTTAAAATTATGATAATTAAGTAGGCCGTCTTATTGTACGTAATCTATTGTTGAGTCCTCCAGGGTGAAACAAACTGTCTTCCTTCTTCGCTCTTATCGTTGATAAAAATGTATATTCAAGTGGGGGAATATAAAATATTCTTGAGTTGTGTTTCTATACCGTCTACGATTATATTTGCGAGACCACTCTCTGCAACAATTAAATTTATACCAGTCACGACATTTTTCGTATGTTGAGAAAAATTTAATATTGGAACACATGTGGCTTGATGTGACATGTGATGATGACATGTGATTTTAGAAAAAGAGATATAGGCAGGAATTTAGATGCATTTCTGAAATGATCTGCATTACTGTTTATATTCTATAAATACCAAAATGTAAATAAATACGGAGTGTGTTCTATTTCTTCCCTTTTTGAGAGATACCATTTTTACTCTTTTCTTCAATTTTTTATGCAAAGCTCATTAAAATGGTTACCGAGTTTGCAATTCTGATTGTTTCTTTTGCTCTTAAGAGGCGGTAGAAAAATCAAGATATTTTCACTTCAACGATGTAACTGACTATTTATGGGTTCAGAATAATTAATAATTATGGAATAATTGTAACTTTCAATTAAATTTATAATTCCATATATTAGGACGAAAATATACAAAATGAAAAATTCTAATAAGTGAAGTAGGCTGTCATTGTATATCATATTTTTCAGCTATTAATATTAAGTTTTTGACGATATTTATTTATTATTTTATTTCCATATCGCAATCCAAAGCCGCATACGGCCAAATTGATTACGCAGACCAACCTTTTGCGGCACATGCTTGAAATTTTACAATTCAGTTTCTTAAAAAAGTTTTAATAATAATTATCATAATAATAGTATTAACAGTATTAACGACGAATATGGAGAAAGATAGGATATGGAATGTGTAGCATCAACAATTTATAGTGAAGTATAATAATTCTACAAGCAAGACATTAAGAGCTTCTTAAATCCAAAACATGACTTTTTTCATTGACTTTTGTATTTGCAATGTGCGCCATAAATTTCAATTCAGCGTCAATCGCAAATCCACAACATGACACTACATTTTCAGAAATATCACGAATATGTGTCATGACCATTCTGAAATACAATACATTGTCATAAGAAATATGGTACTAGGTATGTAGTGCAGTCGTTTTGTTATGCCGATTGTGATGAAACTTTGGAATGTCATTAGTTGTCTAGAGTCTGGATGTCTGGAGTGGCTTCTCAATTGCTTTTATAACATCGTAACATCGTTAATGTGGAAATATACATTTGATCTTGGAAGTAAGAACTCACATAATAAATAAACCACATACAGCTACGTGGATAATGTGAATAAGTTATAAAAATTGACATGCACAAATGTGCATTCGCATTGATCCCATGCGTTTCTATTTCGTGTCATTTTAGCTTTCCTTGCCACAAGGTCTACGATTCCGCACCCAAAAGCATAATATTGATCCAAAATTCCATTCATTTGCTACAACACGAGAAGATGGCAAACGTTGTTACGGATTTAGTCTAGTATTCTATGAAGAAATACGTAACCGAAATATATGTAGTGCAATGCATACATTACAGGTAAGTTGCTCTTCATCGTATGCGCACTTAAGGATTGAAATTATTACTTGTTGCAGTCAATGTTTATAACCGAGCTCTCAAATGGCCAGCAGGCACACTCATCACGCTTTAAAGATGGTCCTGTAAGCCGGTCTCTACCCCGACATTTTAAAGTGGCTGGTCAAGCACCCCAGTCAGCACAAAGCTATTATGACATCTCCAAGGATAAACTCTATGTTGCCAAAAGTATATCGTTAATTTGTCAAGTACCATACGCGTTTGCAGCCGAGGTATTTCTGATCAATTTGTACAAGTAAGTAGGTCTCTTTCCTTCCCGGCTTTATGTGTGCCATGACAATTTGCTTTCAGATGTCTTCCGCGTCAACCTGGTCCAGGTATAAGTCTCGAGTCATACGTCTACAATATACTTTATGAAGTAATGCTACCTCAACCTGGCAAATCTATTCGAATTTATTTACCCCCTGCGGAATCTCATTTGTCGTCTATAGCTTTGACACTGCAGAGGCCTGATATTAGGACTGAGTTGCCTTTGCTAGATTTTCCGCTTCGATTACTTTTTACATACCTAGGCGTAGAGTGTGTAATACAACTACTGACTTGCGTGTTATTAGAAAATCAAGTGTTATTACGATCGAATGGTACGTATGATTACATTCAGTAACAACACAATTTATCCTGCTGGAACATTTAAAATAAACTGTAGTTTGTGTGTTGCAAACCTGTGTTTTTAGATTATCAAAAATTAATGATAGTTGGGGAATGCATCACGTCCATTCTATTCCCATTTGTATGGCCACATGTTTACGCACCAATATTACCTGCTGCATTACATCACTTCCTTGATGCTCCAGTGCCGTTTGTTATGGGACTCCATGCCGATTGCGAAGCAGCTAATAAAATTGGTTCTGAAGCAACGCTTTGTTTTGTTGATATAGACAAGAAAATCATTCAATTGCCAGAGGAATTGCCTGCCTTCCCTCACAAAATTGACTTCATGGCAGAAATAATTTCAATTTTAGATAAATTTGAAATTGATCGTGATCGTATGTACGAGCCAAATCTCAAGAACGGATATTCTTCACGTGATCATGATGTTATGATAACCAGTTGTACTTTACCAAGCGGATTGCAAGCAGCTCGAAGGAGCAAAGAACGTTTTCAGCAAATGCAGGAAACTGTTTATACGTTGAGTTCGTCCCCTGACAGCAATTCACATAATAATTTGCATTATCAGCCTCTGGTGGCACATACATCAAAAATTGACCATGTGCCTCGAATTGCGGATTTCCTTAGGCGCAAGGGAGTGCGCACTTCATCTCCTGTGCCAACTAGTGCAGATTGCGTTGATACGGCTACGTCTGTCCCTGGTACTATGTCACCCACAAGATCACGTCAAAAAGAAATGAAGCAAATACCAAAGCTTTCGTCGGAAGAGCAATATTACCAAGATCTACGTATAAACAACGCTTTGCGCGAAATTTTTTTAAATCGATTTGTACACATGTTTTTCGCCTATGAATTTTTTGTCATTTATCCCAACCAGGATAGGGAAGAGTGGTTGAGTAATCGTGAAACGTTGCAAAACTTTGATAAATCATCATTTTTATCAGACCAGCCCGAACATCATAGGCCCTTTTTATCACAATTTTTGGAATCTCAAATGTTTGCTACATTAGTTGATAACAAAATACTCTCGGTATGGGATAAGGAACCCGATGCAAATTTAAGGATGTTTGACCAAAGAGTAAAACTGTTAAGGTAAGAATAGTAATAATAATGTTCAGCAAATAACTCTCTATCTGTGAATAAGAGTGTCGATATGCAATCCATTTTTTTAAGTAAATCATACAGCATTTTCAAGATAATTAGTTGTGTTCAATAACAGATATAACTTGTAATAATTGATCAGCGTTTACATTCGCACTTATTAACTTGATTGTCTCCGCTTTGTAGATAAAGGACTCAGTTACTTGTCTGCCATTTTGACTTACGGTCTACACTCAGAAATTTTAAATATGCCTCTGATTTGCTGTTGAATTACTAACAACTCTATTGATTGATATATGTTTTATTTAATTTCGTTCATGGTCTTTATTAAAGAGTCTGAGTAGGTAAACACTCTAGGAAAAGCATTGACGGAGCATAAGATTTCTAAGGATTAAATGATTAGCCAATATTCTAACGTTAGAAAACCATTATCAAGATAAACAGTAGTGTTTTACCAAAGAAAAAATGAACAACCTGTTACTTGGTTAAATGAGCTTTGTAGAATAATATCTGAAAGAGTCTAACTCAAAGCAGGATCGAAAAACGATTTGAAAGATACAGTATTATTTGTTAGAAGAGAGCTCATTATCAACTCATCGCACCAGGCCTTGTCGGTAGGAGCTCAGCGTGTGATTTTGTTGTTTTATTTTTATTTCCCACCGTGATTTCTATTCCTGTGCCTTTCCATATCCTCGTCCTCCCATTATTTCCATAGTAATGCGTTCCATTTAAAAATGAGTTCTGTCTCCCTTATCTTTTGAATCCGTTATCGGAGATGTGTAGATTGAATTATTCAACATTCATAACATCAGTATTGTAAAAAAGTATTTCGGCATTATGTAGTTATTGTATCTATTGATAGTTTCCTTTAATTTTTTTAATTTGTGCCGTTATTGTCAGTAGTTTCCGGTGGATCCAATCAACAGTAATCTTGGTCGCTCATATTACAACATTGCCGAGGTGCCATTATGTTGCCATCCGTGAGTCGATTTGGGACTCAAATCCTATTTTATCTCCACGACATTCATCAGGTCTTAGGAAAATACTACTTAAATAAAATTAAAAAATGTCAGAAATTTGTCAAAATATTAATTACATTTTATAATGAAAAGAACCCCTTATGAAAAATAAGGAAAATCACAAATGATTGGTTAATGGTTATTGAATTATTATCAAATATTTCAGATACCCATCTGATTTAGACTTATTTCCTTAATAATCTTGAATATATTTTGTTTTTCATTTTATGATCTTTTAAAAGTATTTCCATTGTTTACTTTGCAGAAAGCGCCACGGAGAAAATATGATATGCGCCACCAGCTATGAACCCTGCGTCATTAGTCAAGAAGCCCAGCAAATATTCGAAAAACGTCTTAGTTGTGTGGATATTGAAGTAACTCCCCCCAGTGAGATTTTGTCTAATCGTGCAGCCTACTTTCGCAGCTTTCCCATTCTTGAGAAGTCGGTTTTAAATCAAGAATGTGCGTCGAGGTAGATTGACTATTTTCTTCCACTACCTCTTCTCAAAGAAGAACGAATATACACAATAGATAGTTTTACTAATACAATGCGTTTAGAATATGTACATTCTTGTTTTAGTTAAATTTGTAACTACAAATGTCCTACACTTAATTCTAGCAAAAATTAGAACGTAACGTTCAAAATCCCAAACATATGATATTATTTTATGTCGAATATCACTTTAGCATAGTTTCTTTAATGTACGTGATTTGATTTTCTTAAATTCATCACTGTTAATACTTTGTTTTATATTTAATCGAACTCATTCATATTTATTTAGCCCTTACATTAATTTTATCTACATATGTATGATTTTGCTGATATTTATTTGGTAATTTTTACTTTATTTCAAATACTTTTATGTCAATGCAAATATATCAATAAATATCAAGCACATTTCAACCACAAGTATTTATTTATACTTTGTATCTGATATCTGATTGTATTACAGGTAGCTCCTAACCATAGATTATAGAAAGTCATCTAAGGCATGATTTTTGTTGTTGCTTTGATATAATGAATACCAAGCATTTGAAGATGCCCCACAAAACAATTTTTCTTGTTTTTTTCTTCTTTTTTAACATTTCCGTAGAGGCAATAGTTTAAGGCGCGTAAAAAATGGCAACAAGTGGAGGGCCAAAGAAATAAACTTCGATCAGAAACCTGCGACAAATATTGCATTAAACCGGTTATCTGCAAATTTAACCAATACCGAACTTAGTCCCGCATTGATTGCGCAAGCCAACTGGACCTTTGTTGAAAGGCTATTAAAGGTAATTATCAATAATATACATAATATAATATAAATTTTTTTTCATTATTTATTTATTGTATCTTCGAAATTATTTGAACTAATAGTAAGTTTTCGTGTCTTAAACTAATAACTAATAATTAAGTCCAACCATAGCTGGACCAAAAGTTGTGTTCTACTGTTACTGCTGTTATCTGCATTCATCCTTCTAGTATTCGGATGAGAAAAATCGTATTCCTCCTTCTTAATCGTATGTATCCTCTGTTATTTAGTATGTTGCGGGCTAATGAATTTGGATGATATTCCAACTTCCTCAAATATGTTGTCACATACCTCGTTATCTCAGTTTAAACAGCCATTTTGGTGAATGGCACGTTTGAATCTTTGTGGATGTTCTGGTTCTTAATGTACCAGGGGGCGGCTGTGATCATTCGTAAAATTTTATTTTTACGCCTTTGTATTCTTTCTATATTTGAAGCTGAGGCGGTGCCCCATAACTGTATGCCATAGCACCATATTGGCTTTAAAACCGAGTTGTAAAGTAAGAGTTTGCAATCTAACTTAAGAGAAGAATTTCTACCCATAAGCCAGCCAGTACAGCAGAGATGCTTTCAGTTTTATTTTCGTTAATTTTGCATCTATATGGCATTTTCATGTGAGGCGCCGATCAAGATGTATACCAAGATATTTATCCACGTTGATTTGAATTGTGGGGCAAGTTTCTATACGCAATGTGAATGTTATTTGTGTACATTTCTGTTCATTAACCCTTATTCTCCATTGTTTTAGCCAATTTTCCAGGTGATGAATGTGATTCGCAAGTGTCGGGATGTTTCCTGAGGGTTTTCATGAGAACTAAGAAAAACTGTATCGTCAGCAAATGTTGATGTATTAATGTGATCATTAGTTGGCATGTCTGATGTATAAATTAAATGTAGAGTAGGTCCCAAAAGCTACCTTGAGGAGCTCCGGCTTCAATAGGCTCAGGTGAACTTAAAAAATTTCCTTCTTTAAGAATAAATTTTCGGCCAGTTAAGTAGTTTTCTAATAGTTTATGTGAGTTTACAGGCAAATTTTGTCTCAATTTTCGTATTAAGCCTTCGTGCCAATATTTCTTTTTTTGAAGCATTTTTAACGACATTTACTAGACTGTGTGCCTGTTTGATTGTTTTTTTTTTCTAAATTCAAATTGATGATTTAGTATACATCCATTCTCCATTAGTATTGGGTTTAATTTAGATATAAATAGTTTCTTAAAGTTTTAATATGTTCGATAACAGACTAATTGGTCTATATGATTCTATCTTTGTGTGATCTTTCCCTGGCTTAGGTATCATTGTGACTAGTGAGATCTTCCATTCTGGAGGATAGTATTGAAGTCGCAAAATTGCATTGAAAATTAAAAGAATTAATCTTACTGCTGTACGGGATAGCTCCAAGAGCATTTTGTTACTGATTTCATCAACACCAGGGGCCTGCCTGGAGTTTAAATTATATATGGCCTTTTCAATTTTCCGAATATCAAATCTTAGGGATGCAGCTGGATCATATATATGGCCTTTTCAATTTTCCGAATATCAAATCTTAGGGATGCAGCTGGATCAACAACGACAGGTGGCAAATCAATTATATCAGTCGACATATTTGGGGTAAATACATTTTTTAAATGGTTAACAAGCAGATTTCCTTTTTCAGTATCATTTTTTGCCCAACCGCCGCACGAAGTTCGCATGGGAGGCTTACTTATGCCAGGTCTTTTAAGGCTCTTAGTTGCGCGCCATGATATGAATAATCCGACTGAGGGGTTACATGTAGATTTTCTAGGTATTTTTTTAGAGAGGCAATTCTACGGGATGCTAGAAGCTTTCTAAGCCGATTTGTGCATTCTTTAAACCTTTTTTTAATTTGGGTGATCTGTCACTTTCTGACACTCTATTTGGACTCTTTATTTTTTCGGCCAAAAGCCGTTCGACATCTACGTGACAAAGTGTACTATACCTGACCTGCCTCCCGGCCACGGTAGCATGTTAAGCAGCTAGGTTACGATTTTTTTCAAAACTTACAACAGCGATATCTAAGTCTTCCGATGTCCTTAGGGGTATGTTATCGGAACAATGAGTACTGAGATATTTGTTATATTTTAACCAATTTATATTTGTTCCTGTCTTCGCTAAATGCCGAACTGGGGATACAATTTATTGGGGGTCCCATATTGTAACAATAGTGTGTGAGTGATCTGACGATAGTTCTATTGAAGAGTCCACTTGAATTATTTCTCTAGAGATGTTTTTTATAACGCCAAAATCAATAACATCAGGAATTTTTTGTCGATCAGTTGGCCAATAAGTTGGTTGTCCGCTCGAAATCACATTTAAGCATATTTTAGAAATTGTATCAATCAATATACGACCTTTTGGGGTAATTAGTCGTGACCCCCAGAACGTATGCTTAGCGTTATAATCGCCGGCAGCCAGGAAACGAGGACCTAGTGATTTATAAAAGTTGGAGAACTAACTTTTTGTGATTGAAAAGTTAAGGAGGGAATGAATCGATGATATCACTAAGTTACGATGAACTTCTTCAAGACAGATGTTCGTTGCCTGTAGATAATCTTCATAAAAGTCACTTAATAAATGGTGTTTGAGTCTGGCTTTTATCAGTATTGCTGAACCACTACATGATCTACCTCGGGGATCCTTAGTATCAAATAATATATAACCATTCATTTTAAATGAGCTTCTTGACGTCAAGTAAGTCTCAGATATCAGCATTACATCAATTTGTCGGTTTTTTGTAGGAAATACTCGAGTTTATTATCTTGGCGTATGCCGTTTTCATTCCAAAAACAATTTTTTATGCAGTTCATGGCCGACTGCAATAACATGGATTGCATTTTCATCATTTCATCAATATAATATACATAATAATGTAAATAATAGTTAACAAACTTATTAATACAGGGCAGTGACACCTATCCTACTAAATTAAATATTTGAACTAACATACAATAGAAGATAAATATGATGTTACTCACTGTCTTTCACAAGCTTTTACTTAGATTTTTATTTTTTTATATTTTTTTTAGAAGTAATCCGTGTATCTTTTTATTAAATTTGCAGGACATCAAAAGCAAAACAAAACGTATGCTATTGGAAAAGATGGGCACCGAGGCGATAGCTTTAGGCTTAAATAAGAATGATGGTATTGAAGAGAACACTTTGATAGCTTCTCTTTGTGATTTGCTAGAGAAGATCTGGTCTCACGGCTTACAGTCAAAACAAGGCAAATCCGCCTTGTGGTCACACTTACAAGCTTATGTGGAACTGAAGGATGCACATTCGTCGAATTCCACTTCGAATAGTGGTAGCAATATTGGAAATCCATTAAAAACTGCTGGCGGTAATAAGGTTGGAGTTACAACCAGCTATGCTGCAGCTGCCCCAGCACTGGCTTGGAACGTCATGCGCAAACGTATGGATTGTAAGTATCACAAAATTAAGAAAACTTTTTGCAGGTTTCTAAATTAGATATTCAAAAGGCAAATTCTAAGCAACACATATGGTATTTAGTATATGTTTCCGTGTAATTTGTGTAATTGCAGACTTGTCAACATTTCAAACTGATTTGGACAACCCTCCTAGTCCAAATCGTAGTCGTTCAAGAGAACGCAATAAATTTGTTGGCTTGGAACAATTGTGCCCTTTACCTGAATCACTAGAATTTGACGTTAAGTAAGTATGAAAAGTAAGTTTCGAAAGTTTATACTTAATTATCTGTTATCTTTGCTATAGAAATGTCATGGCAATGGCTGACATAAAAACACATATTGGATACACTAGAGCTTGGGTTCGTTTGGCACTGGAAAAGAAACTTCTATCAAGGCATTTCCGCACGTTACTCTCAGACGATTCACTTCTCCGGTCTTTTTATAAGCGTTCGGCGTTTTTAAGGTGCGAAGAGGAAAAAGAACAATTTTTATATCACCTACTAACTTTAAATACAGTGGATTATTATTCGTTTACCAATACTTATCCAACAACAAGTAAGTACTGCTGTAAATAATATGAACCTAATTATGTGGCATTTTCGAGTGAAATTAAACAATAATCGAATTAAGTGAAACCATTTCCAAACTCTGTGTACCATTCAATCAAAATTTAAATGCATTCAAACTAATTGAAATACTTTTCATGTGAAATTTAAACATTTTTGACTTTAGTGAAACTTTTACCCAAATAGATTTCAAATTTTTGCGAATATGATTCTACTTTCGTAAACCGCTAGATACGCTAGATTTTTGAGTTAAGTAAAATTGGTATTACTTTTCTTATTAACATTGTTAAGAGAATAATTATTGATTTTTTAGAACAAGTCCAAAACTTCAAAACTTACTTTTGCTTACTTATGTCAAAATAGTAATGATAATTGATGCCGTACTTACTATAGACCAAAAAGAGTTAAGTTAAAGTTCTTACTTTTATTGATATAGCGATAGGACGCGACTCTAGATTTATTTTAAATTATCACTTAATCACTTTAAAATTAGCTGCAATTAAGGTTGATCGCATGAATAATCCAGCAACAATTCTACAGAGAGAGAAAATTATCTTTTTCGGGGAAAGAAATGTGACCTGCTGCTACGAACGACTCAGGTGTCGTTCATATTAGTAAATAGAGTACGATTTTAATTATTTTTGCAGAGGTTTATGGGGAGACTATATAAATGTGAAACTGAAAAACTCTATTTTTATATTGTGGATAATAGGCGCATTCACGAAACTAAGGATATACAAGAGATGATGTAAAATAATAGATATTTCCTAACGTATTTACCACAATATTCACCATCCCATTAGAAAAAATTGTATTCACATTTTGCAACTGCGAAGAAATATAATTATTTACAATATTAGATATTTATCCTGGGAAGATCGTCAACGGTATCGGTTGGGACAAACATTTACGTAAAATTTAATAACCGTAGTATTTTGTATTGATTGACATAAGTTATGATATTGGGACAATTTAAATAATCCAGAGACTTTCTTAAACGTTGTTACTAAGTTGAAAGTGGATTCGTCTATTAGTTTTTCCACAATAACATATTTTGAGAATCTGTTTATTCACATAATATATTTGACACTCTTATTAATATACCATGTAGTATTCATGTGGTTCTGAAGGGGTCTCGGTTTGTTCAAAAGGATGTTTAATATTACATGAGATTATTTATTACTTTTGTAATTCCCTTTTTCATATTACAATAATAAAGTTTTTGCGTACCTTTATGCGCGGATGATTGTTAATAAATTTGTGGTGTTTAAGGACCAATTCTACGAGTTCTTCATTCAAGTTCAAGAATTTTTCTTGTGGTCGACAATAACATACAATTGTTTAAATTATTTGGATGTTCTCTCAATTCACTTTTTAAAAATATTTGTCTACTCTCACAATATATTGCCATAGTATAACGTTACGTGGCATAATTTAATATTTGCGCTAATAAATCGTCTTAAAATGTCTTGTAAAAATAAATTCGTCATAAATTTGTTCGTCCTTTGACTTATTTTTATTTGATTTCTCAATTTTCTCAATTTGATTCTTATAACATTAAAGTGGTTTTGCGGATAGCTTTGTCTTCGGCGTCTTCGGCGCTGTGAACAAATTCTTAGTATTCGGTTTAAATTTTTTATCCTCGCTCGATAATGTTATTTTTTCCTGTTTCCATTGGTTGTGTGTGTTCTTCCCAACGGTTTTTTTATAAAATATGTGTAAGAAGAGTCTAACTTGTAAGTTTTAATAATCATCCTGCAAGCGAAGTTGTTCCTTTGAATATATTCAGTCTAGCGTCGTTTTAAGTCA
>JAHXMU010000138.1:800072-830633 GCA_019455685.1 Philornis downsi | reverse complement strand
AATATAATATATTAGGCATAAGGGTGTGTTCAAAAAATAATATATTACGCAAGAGATGTGATGTGAACAAGATGAATTTTCATTTTTTTCCAAAAAATATTTACTTATTCATCAATTTCCAATTTATCTCCTTCAAAGTAATCCCCCTCAGATATGATATACTTGTGCCAGCTTTTTTTGTAATCCTCAAAGCAGTTCTGATATGCACTTTTTGGTATGTCCTTGAGCTCTCTCAGCGATTCGGTTTTTATCTCCTCAATCGACGCAAAACGCTGTCCTTTCATGGGTCCTTTCATCTTGGGAACAGAAAAAATGTCGCAGGGGGCCAAATGCGGTGGCTGAGGCATGATAATGGGGTTTTTTGGCCAAATAATCTCTCACAAGCAAAATGAGTGAGCAGGTCAGGTGCATTATCATGATGGTAAAGGTCATGAATTTGTTTTCCCGCAATTTCTTTTTCGTATGGTTTCTCGCAAATGGCGCATAACTTCAAGGTAATACTTCTTATTTACCATACGACTTTGTGGTAAGAACTCCTGATGCAGTACGCCATGGTAATCGAAGAAAAGACATTTGACATTTGATCGAACTTGGCGTGCTGTCTTTGGTCTTGGCTCTCCTCGACTCTTCCATTGGAACGATTGGACTTTAGTTTCAATATCATAGCCATATACCCATAATTCTTGACCAGTTATGACTGTTTTAAGCAAATCTGGATCATGGTTGACGTCATTCAACAATTCCTGAGCGATGCTCATGCGACGTTGTTTTTGGTCAAAATTCAGCAATTTTGGAACGAACTTCGCTGCCACACGCTTTCTGCCCAAAATTTCCGAAAAAATTGCATGGCATAGGCCAACCATAACAATTTTTTTCACTTTCTCAACATTTGCATTGGTTGTTGATGTGCTGGGGCGTCCAGAGCGAGCGTCGTCATTCACATCTTCTCGACCTTCTGTAAAAAGCTTGTACTAGTTGTAAACATTGTTTTGAATCAGAGTACTCTCAGCGTATGGATCCATTTTTTCGATAGCAGAAAATCGCCGAACACGCAAAACACTTTTCTTATTTATACCTCTCACAAACAAATTAAACATGCTATATGGATAAAACCGTCAACATATCTTCGAGACGAGTATACCAATTGAAAATTTGAAAATTCACCTTATTTTTTGAACACACTTCGTACATGACGTGGTAAGTTGAAATTAGTGTTGTAAAACCTACGAAGCTTAAGATTAATGCGCGAATCTACCATATCAATATTTAGATCGAAAGTTAATTTGTCCTCGAGCACTACATCTAACTAAGCATTTCATATTGTGTTTAAATTTAATAGGAACACCATCATAATATATCTTCAATTTATTTTCATGCGTTGAGAAAAGCACAGATTTCGTTTTAGAGGGATTGATTGTTAAATTATTAGAATTAATCCAGTAGTTTAAATTTTTAAAAACGTAATCTATTTTTCGTTCAACACGTCTACAAGTTGATGTTCCCCAGTAAACAAAATTTGAACATCACCAGCGAAAG
Organism: Philornis downsi; assembly: GCA_019455685.1. NCBI lineage: Eukaryota > Metazoa > Arthropoda > Insecta > Diptera > Muscidae > Philornis > Philornis downsi. The sequence continues at coordinate 829,097 of JAHXMU010000138.1, read as the reverse complement.
AATAAGGGATGCAGTAATCGTCTAAACCGACGAACATATCGTTTACAAATAAAACAAATAGTAGTGGTCCAAGCACCGGCCCCTGCGGAATGGCGCTTTTCACAGGTAGAGTGTTGAATTCCGTTTACATAAACATATTGACTTCCTTAAGGTAAGTAAGCTAATGTCAAGCTACATGCACTTCTAAATGAAAGCATTCAGGCAAATAAACTATACCAAGGCCGTAACATCATCTAAGGAGGACAATAAAAAATAGCCAATTAGGGAAGTTGAATGATGAACTACATCAAAGTGTGTTGGAAAAATATTATGGACGATTGAAACATTTAATCTACTACATGCACATCTAACGCTCATTGTATTGGACATTTGAAATAGGTTATTATTATATTTCTTATATCTGATTCTCAGAAATTGCTTTGCGGGAAATATACGGTGCCTATCAATATCAATATCTTTCCATCACCCAGGGACAGTTCAACAAATAAACACTCCACTGAACCATAACTTGAGCCCCTTTTAACATTTGTATTTCGCCTTCGTTTTCTTAGACAACATTTTACTTTGCCTTAATTATCTTCCAATTTGTAAAATCTAATGTTGTTGTTAATGATGGGAATGAGACTGCGTTCAGATTTCTGCAGACATTAGGTAGTAGAGGAATTATGGGAGAAACAACTATGTAGTATATTTCCCTGTTTTAACATATCAGACATCGGTGTCAATTCAAAATTTGTGAAAAATAGCGTACTTTTCCAACAATTTTTGGAAAAAACATCACTCTTTCGCCGATTGCGGAAAAGTTGTTTAGGAATATATATCTTTGTATTATTCTGAAAAATACAGAATATTTCAAAGCCGGAACTGTCTTTTTAGATGTTAAAGTGGCGACCGCAGCTTGTTCCGTGTGATATGCGAAAAATTGAACAAAAAATCTGCTTTAACACAAGATATCTATAAATGCAAAAGTTTCATCTTTCAATTTTTTAAATGTAAATTTATAACCGTATTTGTTTAAAATAAATGTGCCAAGTTTGGCCACCAGTCGTTATCCATAAACAACGATACGAAGTAATTTGTCAAAAATCCAAACTTTGTTGTTTGTTTATGTATTGTGAGATCGTTTTAAAAAATATTTAAACATATTCTGTTGTTTTGTATTACCTAAAATTAGACCATTCAGTGCATAAATAAATATTTTATTAACCTTTCATTATTCTTCATGTAATTACCATTTAAACGATACCCCACACGTATATCATATATATTGCTCCAGGTAGTCTTATTCAATATCTACGGGAAATTTAAAAACATTGGATTGACGAATTTGAACCAGATTTCGACAATTTTTTTTTATATTTTTTTGGAAGTTATATTATTCCTTAATCTACTTATATGAATATATAAAATAAATTTGTTATTTGTAGAATATTCTTAAAGTTAATTGTATAAATATATAAAGTAAATTAATTATTTGAAAAATAATCACTTGTGTCAACACCGAGGTCAACTATATCCAATAAGTCATGAAATTGATTTTAATTGCCGTGTGACAAAGGCCTGTAGCACATCCATTTTTTTTCGTTCTTGTGCTAAATTGTTGACTACGGCTAAATTCACTATTTCTTGTTTTTGAGTTTCTTCGGCTAATTTACCTAGTGGAAGAATGCCAAAGATCTTTATGAAGTTAATTGTGTTTCATTCGTACTGGTCTGCTTTTAGTTCTTCATACTGTTGATAGGCGGAAAAGAACCGTCCGAAATTCTTATTTATGTATTCTTTATCTCAGACTATTGGGTCAAATGGTGACATCTGTCATTGCCATTCTTGCCCATCCTGTTAGTTTGGACTTAACAGTATTAACACACATTTTCATTTATCATCTGCAATGGTATTGAAAATCGAATTGTCGTAACTTCGTAATGTACATTAAAGGCTTCATTTCAAGGCTGCATGTTTTGGTGGCGCCAATTTGGTCTTTGTTCACTTTTGATGAGCCCGATTGTTCTAAAATTTTCGAATCGTAATATTTAATGATTTTTTCGGGAAGTTAGGTCCACCCGCTCAGATACCCACCGTATGAATGATCTCAAATTCAAATTATTGGTTTTATCTAAACTTTTGACTTAATCGATTCTGTAAAGACTAGCAATAATGTAATTATTAGCCTAATCTCTGATTTAGGACTGCAGCTTCACGGTATAAACGTACGGGCCCGTACTAGCACTCTCCTTACCAAATCATTTTTTGCCTATAATTTAGAAATCATGACCCATGATCCAAATTTTTGTTTTCAAAAATATAACCGGTTTCGATCCTTTTTAACAACTATCCAGATGTTGTGTTTCAGATGTTTCAAATTATCAAAGACGATTGTGACTAAAATCTGTAAAGCCAAGGGACGGTATGTAGCAAAGTATTCTCTTTCTTGTTTTATTCTGCAAAAATATATATATACAGGTATGTTCCAAAAAAGTAGTGGTAAAATACGATTTGAAAAGTTAACGTTTTGTTTTGGATGTTCTGCAAATTAAGTGGTTTGTTGTTTCATTTTCTCATATGAAATGAAGTTCGAAAACAGAAGTTGTAAACAGCTGACATTGACTTGAAAATAAAATTTAGTTATTAAAACTACTATTTGTGATTTTTTGTGCATAAAATTAAAGGATAAATAAATAACAAGGACAAATAAATACATAAAGGATAAATAAATAATGAATGCGCTTATAGTGTCCACTGTATACCAAACCAATGAATACGCAAGCAAAATTACAAAGGCGAATTTTGCGGGATCAATCAAATCCTCTGGATATGGGCGACACTACGTAAGTACACACATGTATGTACTTAAATACATTCAATATACGTTTAATAAAAACTAATAGGTTTTTACAAAATTATCGCATCCGCAAAGATGCATTTCGTAACATTTTACATTGCATAAAATTGAGACTGCCCAAGTCATCCATTCCGGCAGAACTACAGCTTGCTGCCACATTAAGATTTTTAGCAGAAGGAGAATTTCAACGAGTGCTCATTGTTCTAGAAAAATATATTTGTCCTAGGTGGATTAAATTGAAAATAACAGTTGATGAACAAAATTTGTCTAAGCGCCACTTCATGCAAAAATTTGGTATTCCCGGTGTAGTAGGATGCATTTATAGAACTCACGTGGAAATTACTAAGTCGCAAAAAGATTCCACAATTCTTCCAATTTTACATGGTCCCCTTTTTCCAGGTCTGGATTGTTTTGCATAAAACATAGCATTATTGCATCCTGCGTTGTATTCCTTCAAACAAGGAAAATTTTTATTCAACCAAAGGAATCTGACCACTTTTATTTATTATACTTACATGTTTACTTGCAAACATTTTTGTTTCGCAATAAAATTTCAAAGTATTTTTAAACCACTTCTTTTTGCCTAAAAGTAGTTTCTAGAACAATGCAATTCACTACGAATAAATGTTCGAAAACAAAACTAAAAATGAAAAGTAAAAAGTAAAATTCAGAACACCCAAGTGTCAAATTGAAGTGATTTCAAGCTACTTTTACTTCAAAGTAGAATCTGGAACATACCTGATATATTTATACATCTATTTAAATAGATTTAAGATTGTTATAGATACTCAGGAATTTATTGCTGTGTAATACGCATTTTTGGCCTTAAAGTCTTAGTATTACTATTTTTTGAAAATAAAAAAAAAAGTGAACGAACAATTTGTGTGCTTTAACGTCCAATTTATTTTATGCGTGCAACAAAGCGATGAAGATTTGTTTAAGCCTATACCAGATTCAGCACATTAAGCCTGTCTGGAGATGTCCAATATTGTAAATTGGAAAACCTTTTGCAAGAGTAGAAACAATGCTAAATGAGTGGTTCGGAAATGCTATGCATCTCTATTCAGCAGAATTGTGGGAAGCAAATACCTTAAATAGGACGCAATGTAATTTCATGTAATACATGTAAATTTATTCCTAAATATTGTAGGCGAATGTGACGTAATAAACTTATGTAATGAAGGTATACATAAAAGCTAATAAATTATTGGGATGTAAGTTCTAAAATTGTTGTATGATCAGAAACGTTATCATCTCGATCGAACAATTGATGGTCAAATTTACTCCAACTTTGAAATGCCATCATTGGTGTGCGAATAAATCACATTTACGTAAGTAAAGTGGTTAATATATATTTAGAGTGTAAAGCCTTCGCAAAGTAAATAACAATTGACGATATTGAGTTAATATGCTTGTTAAAATAATTATAGTTAGGTCCTTCATTTCATCCACAAATTAAACTAAACTCTTACAGCGGTAGAAGAACTCTATATCGAATGACTTGCACACACTAGACCAAACTCCGTGTAAAGATAATTCTGATACCGGCTAAGCAAACAGAAACAAAACGATAAAGTTTGGAGAACATATGCTGGTTCATGCGTCCAAAATAAATTTTAAAAAAATTTCAAAAACATTTTTTAAGTTTGTTTTGGAAATACATACCGTTACTTATAATACCATCAAAAATTCCACCAATATTTATACATCCAAGCATGTTGCCATGAAATCGTACACAACAAGGAGTCGGCTGTATATATGAAGCATTTTGTTTGTATATATGAAGTATTATATTAAGATAAATTTTACTGAAAATCGCTGGAAACCTCGTCAACTTCGACGATACAATTAATGCTCAACTTCTGAATGCCAACGGCAATAGGGATTAGTTTGAAAGCTCCCTTATCCGTTTGTGCACTATTTGTGGACTATTTATTGGAAAACAATACTCAAGTTAATATAAGTGTATAATTTAACGTCTCCACTATTGTGGATTAAATAAGAATTCGTTGGTAACTCTGTTTTCTTACGTTACAATCCATCAGATTGTAACGAGTAGAATTGCACTCAAAGGCCATCTTTCTCCATCTTGGCATAGTTGTTTTTGCTGAGTCTTATATTTCGTATTTTGGATCTCATCCAGGCAACTACACTCTACTGACTGTAAGAAAGGTAATATTGATTCCGTCAATAAAAACGCCATTTTTAACTTGAAATTTAATTCGAATTGCCTTCGGGCTTAATGCTCCTTATTTTCATACAAACAAACAATAAGTAAAGTGAAATTAAAATGTTTTTCACTGTATTTCGAAATGAAACATTAGATGTTACCAGTTTACATAAATAACTGGAATTCTAATAAAAAAAAACGAAAAACAGTTTTACAAAAATAAATTATTCAAATACCGCTAATTCGGCTGCCATCCTTCGACCTTAAAATAGATTGAATAGACGTTTACTCTGAAAAATATATTTTAAGATTAAAAGTGGTCACCAGAATTCAACAAAAACGAAATCGAATCTGGAACTAATTTTAAATTGTTTCAATTCCTGAAATCCAAATAAAAATATACACAATTTCGATTCTGATTCCGCCAATCCGAACCAAAATTGTATTGAATCTTGTTTTCTCGTTAATAATAGAGTAGTTTCGAGCGTGAATATGATCCTTCGGCGGTTATATAATTCTGATTTAATAATTCCGCTTCATGTTAAACGAAAACTAGTACATAGCTTAATAATGTTATGTATTGTTTGTATTGTATTGTATTGTATGTTTGTATTGATGGTTATTATTCTAGTGTTTATTTTCCCACCTCTGGTGTTCCACAAGGTAGTATTCTTGGGCCTTTATTGTTCAATATTTTTGTTAATGATATTGGTATGTGTTTTAAAAATTCGAAATATCTTATGTATGCAGATGATCTAAAGATTTTTAAATCAATCTACATGTTGAATGATGTTACGTTGTTGCAGGAAGATTTAGATAGGATTGCTATTTGGTCGAAAGCTAATGATTTACCATTCAATACTAATAAATGTTTTAAACTGACATTCCATCGCTGTAGAAATACAATTAATTCATTATATCATATTTATCATGAAATCTTGGAAGAAATTTTTGAATTTTCTGATTTGGGGGTAGTTTTTGACTTCAAATTTACATTAAAAAATCACCTAGATTACATTATACCAAAAGCTTATGCGATGTTTTATTTTATTCGTAGAAATATGTATAAATTCTCTGATCCTTACACAAAAAAAGTTTTGTTCTCTGCTTTTGTACGTTCCAAACTCGAGTATGCATCGGTTATTTGAAATCCTGTTGCATCAATTCATTCTATGCGGATTGAAAAAGTACAGAAAGTGTTTCTAAGGTATGCCTTGTCGTCACTTAACCTTACTTCTCCTTTACCGTCCTATGAAAGGCGCTGTGCATTCATTTCGTTGCAAACTTTGGAGGCCAGAAGGAACATAGCGTCTGTTATGTTTCTTCATGCCATTGTTTCGGGATATATTGATTGTCCAGATCTACTTGCACTCATACGCTTTAATGCTCCATCTCGCTCTCTCCGTCATATGTATACTTTTAATATTGTTATGCATTCGTCTAATTATATTTGCAATGAGCCCATTAACAGGTCAATGATTTTGTTTAATAGATTCTGCAACAACATTGACCTTTGCCTGCCTCATAATGTCTTTAGGCAATTAGTATGTAATTTATTAAATTAGTTAAGTTATTTACTTTATTTTTGTTAATTAGTTATATAAGATATTTGCTGGTCTGTAAGGATATAATCCATAGACTAAAATAAACAAATGAAATGAAATGAAAAATGAAATGAAAAATAATGTCGCACATAAATTATTGTATCGAAATATATGCCGGTACAGTTAAAAGCAATATAACGAAAATCCAGTTGTCCTTCAATCGTGCTATGCGTTATCTGTTCTGTCTTCGTTGAATTGTGCACGTGTCTCCGTTTGTGATACAATTTCTAGGTTGTTCTTTTCGTAATTTTGTAGTTATTCGTTCATTGCTTTTGTTTTTTAATTTTATCAAAAATCAATCACCGCTGTTTCTTGTAGAATTATTTAAATTCACTCGATCAATTCGCACTAATCAATTGATTATTCATAACACAAAATATTATATGAGTAGATCTTTTCAAGTAAGAGTAGCAGGCAGTTTAACACACTTCCAAACACATTAAATTTTTTTTTCTTTTTCCCAAAACACGTACAAGAAGAGACTTCTTGCGTATTTCAATGATATTCCTCATCTATAATTATCCGCTTGACCCCTTTTTTTCTTTGATATTACCGTCAAATAGTTTGCTGTTCATCTTTCTTTTCATTATGAACGGGGAAATAATTATCGCTAAACTTATTATTTTTTCTTCCTTTTTATTTTTTTGAGCCATTACTTGTATAGCATCTCAATTACTTAGTTAAGTAAATCTTAAAAAAATTACTTGAAGTTACTAATTTTTACCATTTAATCTGTTATTAAATTTTGCGTTATATTATGGCAGTAGCCCCAAATTCAAATTAAAGTTATAATTCTGTATTTTAGGACGGGAAACATATATAGTGAAAAATCCTAATAAGTGAAGTAGACCGTCATATTATAAATCATGTTTTTCTGCTATTAAGAGGCATAAACTATTTTGTAACATTGGTATTGTAGAGTTGTATAATGCTTTTGTTATTGAATTATGGTGAAGATACGTTGTAATATTGTAATTTAATCAAATCGACCTTAAGGCCGAATCCTGAATAAATAAATTAAATTAAATTAAACAATTTTGGTTTTGATTCATACACCCAAAGACGAATTGGGGACATTTTTGATTCAGCTTAAATTTTTAAACCTTTAAATTTGTAAACCTTTTAAAATTTCTGAGAGCATGGTATTATAATTTCCGACAATTAATTATTTGAACTACTTTTGCCTATCGCAGTTTGGTGTCAGACCTTTTTCTCTGCCTAGAAACTACACTGCATTGGGTTTGAGATTTGTTTCAGATAAAGATTTGAAACTGCATAAAACTATATTTCCGTTTAAGGTTCTGAAATCGAAATACCTGCTTCATTACTGTTCCCTAGAGAAACAGAATGAATGTTGGTTTCTAATTCCGTTTCAGGTAAAAAAAGGAATCAACGTATGAAATGGTTAGTTGTTTATGCAGATTATTTTCATGCTGCTAGCGAAGATAATCGTTTGAAGAAATGCACTTTCAGAAACGCACAAACAAGTTTACTTAATTTATATTTCAATATAATACAGAATGTGAAAAGTTACCCAAATTCCATTCATGGCTTGTAAAAAATGTTTTTCTTTTATAATACACTTACTATTGTAATATCTGCTCATTTCAGAACTTCCTTATCGTGTGGTTATATTTCCTTCCCGTAAATATGGTTCGTATCATACTTCAAGTAATGTTTGGATAATCATATCTGGAACTTCCAATGAAACGCAGAAGGTACCAGTTCCAAAAGGATCGTTGGAATTTATATTTCACGTAAGTTTCTGTGGCCCGAAGTATACGTTTATTGGATGAAATTGACTTTTTTTCTCCAATTCAAGTATAAAAACTTGGGGTTGTTAACTACTATGCGTATTGGGCATGACAATACAGGAGCAGCAAACAAGTGGTTAGTCGAGCATGTTATAATGCGAAATGACGTTACCGGACATACATACAAGTATTTGAAATTGCCAGAAGGAGTTGTAAATCATTAACCACATATATTTCGATATTCATTTTAGATTTCCATGTGGTCGTTGGTTAGGCAAAGGTGTCGATGACGACTCCACTGAACGCCTTTTAGTAGGTCAACGTGTATCTACAAGTATTAAGAGTGCTGAACTTATTCATACTTGTCATACGCCACCACGTACTCGAAGTCCCAGCGTTCAGAGAGGACAGGATTTGCCTCCACCTTCGGAAATTCAACACAAGCTGGGCAACTGTGTTAATGTTATTGTCAAATGGCATTACAGGCCTAGTCGTGACCGTGATGTAGGCACCCTTACAAATTTACTGTGTGGCGATGATGGCTTGGTGAAATGTCTTGAAAACGCTTTTCTTTGCGGATTTCGATCTGCAAGATTTTTCGGACGTAACCTGTATATATGGGATTATTTTAGTAAGTACTCCCTTGTATGGGTTTTTTTTTATTATTATTGATGGAATGAAAGTAACATACCTTAACTATATTTCAGTCAAGGTTAAAGAACAATTTGAACAGAACTTGCAGCAAGAGCAGCAACACTTGGATGATTCCGGTTATAGTTTAGCATCCATAAATAGTGTCAGTGCTTCATGCTATTCGCAAAGAGAATTGTGTACTATATGGCGCTATTATATTCACTTAATAGGAGAAATAAATAAAGTGGGTAGTACTCTAGGTAAAGATGGAAAATTTCAGCTATTGATTTGTCTGAGCTTGAGGTAGGTTGGATGAAAGCTTATATTATTATCATTAATTGTGTATAAGCACCCATTTAATCAATTTGTTTGCCCACAGAGAGCATTTGTTAACGCGTATGATCCGGCCGATGTCAATGACTAAAATTACTCAAGAAATGTATGAAGAGGAAAGTTTTCTACGCCGTAAAAATCTTCTGACTTTCTTAATACAAATATTGGAGCCGTTAGACGATTGTCACATAATTCTGGAAAATTCGATAACGCAAGGAATTCCATCACAGTGTTAAAACATAATATAAGCCCTGCAGCAAATACTCATTTCACATGTTTATACTCGTAAGTTAAAATGTACTCTAAACGAAATCATTTACACAAATGAATAAGTACTTCTAAATCGTTTTCTTACTGCTTAGGTCAATCCAAAGATATTTATTTAATATAAAAATATTCAAAACCAAAGTCCCAAAATCACGCAACGTAAGACAGAAAAACCAAAGTATTTACATATAAATCTTTAATTGTTACGCAATGTCGTCATGTGCAATTAAAGTATAATGGCAGCTATCATTAGGCGAACACGATTGTTTCTTATGTTAATATATGTTTGTCTTATAAACTAAGAAAATTAATCTTGCCTAAGTAGCTTTAGTTTTAAGTCCAACTAACCAAAGATATTTAATGGAGTCTTTAAAATATGTTATGTTGAAAGAAAATAAATTATCAAATTTTCATGATTTAAAAAGCAAATTATTCTGTTTGCACTTAATCGTAGTTTTAACAAAAAAAAAAAAAAAGAAAAAAAATCATAATAATTCTAGAATGATATTACACTTGAAATAAACTATAAGTTAACAATAATTTTTAATTGTATTTCTCAGGGGATAGTTTAGTAATGTTAGGTAAACCTGATACTGACATTTGCAATATGGTAAATTATATAGCATATAGCATTGGGTTTGCGGTTTATTGGAAATGATGTCAGAACGAATTCAACGTTTATTTTATATCAGTATGGGAAGCGACAGAGATCCAATATGGGTAAGCAAAATGTTGAGGTAAGTCCATACAACGCGGTAATCCATGGAAGTTTTGGAATGCATTTGAAACTAACATGGATATGCAGTTGCTTTTCTGCAACCAGAACTCTTTTCGTTAAAAAACTTTTGGACAGAATTGGCGACAAGATGTTGCTTGTGTTAGTGGATAGCACATCGATTGCTTGGGTTATTGCCAATTATATCTGCCATTATATTGCCAATTATATATATATTAGCTTTTTCGAAAAAAGTAGCCCGCATATTCCAGATAAATTACATTATTCGGACTTAATAGTTCCAATGAATATTAAACGAAAATGTGTATATGTTTTAACAATATAGCATATTAATTATTGTATTGCAGTGTATGTTGGTACAGTTAAAAACAATACGAAGAAAATTCAGTTGTTCTTCAATCGTGCTATACGCTATTCGTTCTGTCTTCGTCGATTTGTTTTTGTGTCTCCGTTTCATATGCAATTTCTAGGTTGCTATTTAGATTCACTTGATCAATGAACACTAATCAACGCAAAAAAATTATGCGAGTAAATCTTTTTAAGTGAAAGTGCATAGCCAGGGCAGTATAACAAGGTTCCACATTACGCATTTTTTCTTCATTCCAAAATACCTACCAAAAAGTACTTGCGTCTTACATTGATATTCCACAGAGATAATTATACATTAATGGACTGTTTTTTTCTTTGACAGCGCCGTGGCTTAAATTTCCAAATATCCATTTCATTTCATTTATTGAACAGTATTGTAATTTAAAGCCTTTTGGCCAATATTAAGCAAATTACAAAATGCATAAAATAAATACTCCTGGAATTAAAAAACAAAAACAAAATATAACTAGAATATAACAACAAATTAGCTAGTAACTATTAACTTACAAAGCTCAAATTAAAGTGCACTAGAAATAGGCGAATTGGAGGGAAATGCAAATAATGAGAAAAAATTAAATATTGAATGATATAAGTCAGTCCAGATTGCAATTTTTGTTTTTTTTTTTTAATTAACAATTTTACAGTTCCAAACTGTTAAATAAATTACAATATGCATAAATTAAAATAAATACTACTACAAAGTAAATGTAAAAATGCATACAAAATAAAAATTGATTACATAAAATCATATATTTAATATCAACCAATAATAATTAACAAATAAATAAACAATAAGTAAATGCAAGCATTAAGATGTAAAACAATATTCACCTATGTCAACTGCATATAACAGATAAGCCTATTACGAAATATTGCGAAATATTGCGTACGATACATTCAAATTTCTAAGCTCATATGCCAATGCATTATAGCTACGAGCTACGAAACGCGGACATTGGTTACAATATATTTTGTAAAAATATAACAACAATCTCACATCGATAAATGCAGAAAACTAACATCCTAGAAATTTAATCACAAAAGGTGTTATATGTACACGTCTCTTGAGAGAAAAGTTGTAGCCTTAAATTTAAAGTTTGAGCCTTAGATTTCAATATTACAACATATCTTTTCCATAACTCAATAACAAGGACATTATACTAAGATTATAAAAAAACATGTGTATTTTAATATCAATAAGAGTGTATCTTAATATTGTTTTGTAACTCTCGTCCTAATGTAGGAAATTACAACTGTATTTGCTAGGAAAAACATAGAATCAAGGAATCTGTTGAAAATTTTTTTCAGAAAAATGTATGGATATTGCTTTCGATCGGCCACAGTAAACAAAAATATTTTCCATAACCAAATTTTTTTACCAGTGAATGCCTATAGTCGGAATTACTTTTTTCCAATATTTGTATTTTAATTAATACAAACAAACCGAGTTTGCAAAACAAATATTATTTTTTATTTAACACAGGTAACTCAATAACAGAATTCGGCAAATAAAACTAACATGATGTTTGACAAACATTTCGAGTATTTGATAAATCGACAAGTCTGGTAAATGCTTCTCAAACTGTGACGTTCGGAATCGTCGTTAAACTGTAGGTCCCGTTGAGTCCGTCTAAAAATTGAATGCATGCAAGGTCACTGAATATGAAAAGCTATCCCATATCTCATTCATGGGGAATTAGTTTTTTTTATACTTAAATAAGAGACAGGAAAAACTTTTATTGAACAGCTCAAATGTTGTAAAATAGATATATACATATAATTAATAAAAAGAGTTTGATTGAGATTTGAATCACAAATAAAGTGTCTGAAGCGTATCTTTCTTCAGCCGAACTACTGGATAAAGTCCAAATAATGAAAATAATCTTAAAGTCCTAGTGAAAGTTGACTAAAATACGAAGTTCATAAATTATATATGTGATATATATATTATATAGGTATATATGATATATATATTATATATGTATAATTATATATATGATATTGTTTTTTTTTTTTTTTAACAGAAATTTTTTTTATGCATGGATCTATATGTATAACGTCAAAACTTAGTACGATGTTCCAATGGAATTTTCACTTCCCATAAACGATGCATGATTACGATTCTACTGCAGCTAACTTAAAAAGTTTCAAAATTGGAGGAATTAACAGTGATATTGGAGGAGAAGTTGTTCTGTATTTCTTATTATCAAGGAGTGGAAATGTGTATTTAAGAACGAATGAGGAAGGAACATGTTACGGAAAAACTACTTTGTACTACTATTTTGAAATGTCATCCAAATTTAACTTCTTATTATAACATAAAACGCGATAATTTTTTCGTTATTTTTGGGAGAAAATATATTTCTCTTGTTGCAGGAATGAAGAAATTGTTTTAAGCACCACAAATTTGTGCATTCTTTCATTAAAGTCGATCGGATAAGTTCACGCTTTAAATTAAATTAATTTCAATTTATTATATTTTTTATTTTACATAAATCTCTCATTTTGTAAAAAAATACCATTTATAGAGCTTATTGGGTGAATGTTGGTTCTTAAGGTAGACGCAGGATGTGAATTTGGAAGGCATGTGCGCCCAACTCGATTCTAAAATTTTTCGAAACATCGAATGCAGTGTGATTAAGCACACATTGCAATTAAGCCCACTATATTCCACTTGTTGGAGGAACAAAATAAGACATGGTTATACAGTTTATCAAAAATTATATTGCTTATGTGCATACTTATTATGATTAGGTGTTATTTCTACTGATATGATATATGTTGAGGCGTCCTTAATACCAACCGGCAAAACGGTTGATTGCTCTGAACCACATGTCCATGTTCTTGCGTATTTGGCAATGTCTGTTAATCTTTGGTTCAAAAAGCTTTTCTACAGTACGGTATTGGCTAACATCTTCAAAGCGTTTCCATATTCCAAAATTTAGACCTGCTGTGTAGACGGCTCCCATTATGCTGCTTTCCGAATTATGGGCCCGTTCCACTCGAATTCCACTAGCATCCGCAAGGATTTGACAGACAAAATCGTTTCGGGATACTCCGCCATCAACTCTAGATTTGATATTAAAAAATATGGATGCATATATTAACAAATTTGACGAAATTTACGAAAATATTCCTATTCTCTATTTAAGTAAATATTGCACTTAATGTAATGCTATTGCAGAGTTCTTTGTTTTTATCTGAAGTCATTTTTTGACTGGTTTTTCGGTATTTACGTCTGTGTGCAAATGTAAAATTCTTTGTTTTAAGTGGGATTTAGACGAATTAATGGGTATATTCAATTGCACAGTATAATCAAGAAGAAGAATTTTGTGTGTCAATATTTAAATCACGAATGAAAGTTCTTTTTTTACTACAATTTTACAGAGTAGTTTATGAAGGTACAAATTTTTGAATAGTTGAATGAATATTTGTAGAAATGTTTTAAGAAGTGAAGAAATTTAATTGGTACCTGCTATTTGCCCCATAGAGACCTCATTGCGTTTGAAGCTAAGGTGTCAGATTTGCTTCTAAGTTACAACAACATAATACTAATGGGAGATTTTAATAATAATTTATTTGACGTGTCAAAAGCCAACAATCTCAGACTTATATGTGACAGGCTTCACATTACGATGTTTATCATCAGTCGTCTTCGATAATTTGGTCTCATCTCCTAAACGTATTGAAGCTTCTGGCCAATTCATATGCCCAAACATTTCGAAACATGCGTTTATATATGTATATTTCGATTAAAAGTGCAGTGCAGCGCAATGAGCTCTTTTATAATTTTTATAATTACAATAGTATTTCTTCTGAAGTAGTGTGTGAAAACGTTTTATCTACGGATTTTACTTCGATTATTAGGAAGTCTAAGGTTGATGATCAATTAAGTATATTTATGAATGGTTTAAATTCAATTCACACGATTTCTCCCAAAAAAAAATTTTAACTTAACTTAACTTTAACTTATATTGACCAGATTCAATCTAATAGATGAATTGTTGCGTATTGTAATTTATTTATAATGGGCCGGAAGGCTTTAAATTACAAGCCAGAAATAAATAAATAAATAAAACTAAAAGAGCACAAAGTTGCTCAGATAATTACCTAAATTCTTCTTTAATTCGCTACCGTCAATCGCTGAGTGACTTAGCATATGCGGCCTTCCTCAACGACAGAAAATTTACTCTAGAGCGAGAAATCGGAATAAAGTCATTAAGAGAAGGGCAAATCGTGAGACACATTCGAGACTATTTCCTAAATGTTTAAATATGAAATGTTTATGGAACTTATCATGGAACTTATTAGTGATCAAAATAATTTCTTGCCATTTTCAAGTAATGATCGAGAATTCTCCTTTCGCTGTATTGATTACTTTGAATTGTTTTTAGTATTTTCCTATATCAAGTCAAATGTTGTGGGCGATGATGGCTATTCTTTAAAATTTCTTAAAATTGTTTTTCCACTCCTATCTAATTACTTCTTACATGTAGTTAATACTATTATAATGACTTCCACTTTCCCAAGGTTATGGAAAACTTCTAAAATATTCCCAATTAAAAAAAAGCCAGTGATAGTGCTTTTGACAATTTAAGAAGTGGTGTCCCGCAAGGTTCAGTAGTTGGACCTATGCTGATGATGTTCAGCTGATTTTCAATGGAAGTTATCACAATAATGACGTTATTCAAGCAAAAATTGAGAATGTATTCCAATGTCTCTCTGTGTGGATGTCCTCAAAAAAACTTAAAGGTAATCCGTCTAAGACAAAAGCAATGTTGTTTGCTTCCCATCCATGTGAATTGAATTTGTCTTACAATGGGGTAGCTATTGAATTTGTGCGCAATATTGAATGTTTGGGCGTTATAATTGATGATCAGCTCTCATTTGATTTGCATACTGATAGAGTAGTTTTGTGCATGAACATGACTCCGGCAGTTATATAATTCCGCTTCATGTTAAACAAAAACTAGTACATGGTTTAATAATGTCGCATATAAATTATTATATCGAAATATATGCCGGTACAGCGAAAAGCAATATAGCGTGCTATACTTCAATCGTTCTATATGTTATCTGTTCTGTCTTCGTATAATTGTGCACGTGTCTCCGTCTGTGATACAATTTCTAGATTGTTCTTCTCGTAATTTTTTGTAGTTGTTCGTTCGTTGCTTTTGTTTTTTAATTCTAATAAAAATCAATCACCGATGTTTCTTGCAGAATTATTTAAATTTACTCGATCAGTTCGCACTAATCAATTCTAATCTAATCTATTCAAGTAAGAGTAGTCAGGCAGTTTAACAAACTTCCAAACACATTAAAAATGTTTTCTTCGTCCCAAAATACTTACAAAAAGAGACTTCTTGTGTATTTCAATGATATTCCTCATCAATAATTATCCGTTCGAGGCCTTTTTGCTTTGATATTGCCGTCAGATAGTTTGCTGTCTATCTTTATTTCATTCTGACACTAAACATATTATTTTTTTTTTGAACCATTACTTGTATAGCATCTCAATTACTTAGTTAAGTTATACCATTTAATCTGTTATTAAATTTTTCGTTATATTATGGAGTAGCTGTAAATTCCAATTAAAGTTATAATTCCGTATATTAGGACGAAAAACACACAAAGTTAATAAATCTAATAAGTGAAGTAAACTGCCATATTGTAAATCATATTTTTCTGCAATAAAGTTGTATAATGTATTTGTTATTGAATTATGGAGAAAATGTTGTAATATTGTAATTTAATCAAATCGGCCTTAAGGCTTAAAATTACAACCCTGAATAAATTAAATTAAATTAAATGGTACAAGTTAAAAAATGCTATTACTTTTTTTTAATATTTGATTAGCTATGTAATTGAGATACATATATAAGTAATGTCTACAAAAAAATATAATTTCAGCGATAATCGTTTTCTGGTTCAGAATGAAAAAAAAGACGCACAGCATACTATCCGACGGCAGTATCAAAGAAAAAATAGTTCATAATTAGATAATTATCGATGTGGAATATCATTGAAATACAAAAGATCTCTCTTTGGAAGTGTTTTGAAATAAAGAACAAATTTTTAATCTGTTTGAAAGCAGTGCACATCATTTATTTCGCTGGATATGTTGCGAAATTTTGTGCTTCAAAATGTATTCTACTACCTGGAGGAGCACGGTCAATAAAGCTATCGCTCTTAAATTTTCAAAAGCACTATTACTGGATTTATTTTTAATTATGAATACTTTGGATGTTTTCCATAACCTTGGAAAAGTAGAAGTCATTATAATAGTATTAACTACATGTAAAAAGTATTTAGATAGGAATGGGAAGACAATTTTAAGAACTTTTAAAGGATTGTCACCATCGCCAGCAACGTTTGACTTGATACAGGAAAACAATTCCAAGGATTCAACGAAAGAAATCATTTTGATCATCAATTATGTCAAGCAGGCAAAAAAAATTATTCAAGCGTCAACGTCGTACAAATTGTCAGAATTTAAATTTCTCTTGATTAATATCAACTGCGTAGTCCATTATCACAATTAAGTTCCATAAAGATATCATATTTAAACAATTAGAAAATAGTCTCGAATATGCCTCACGCTTTACCCTTCTCTTAATGGTTTTAGTCCGAATTCTCGCTCTACAGTAAATTTTTCTATTTTGTGCGCTCGTTAAGTCGCTCAGCGATTGATGGTAGCGAATCAAAGGAGACTTTAGCCAATTATCCAAGCAACGTTTTTTTGGGAAAAATCGTGTAAATTGAATTTAAGCTATTCGTAAATATACCTAATTGATTCTCAACAGTAGAAGTTCTAAAAATCGAAGTAAAATCAGTAGATCAAATCTTTCCACACACTGCTTTAGAAGAAATAGTATTGTAATCATAAAAAATATTAAACAGCTTATTGCGCTGCACTGCACTTTTAACCGAAATATATATAAATTTGACACCATTAGTTTTTGCAATGAATAACCGTAATAATAAATAAACCATTCAAATTGTTCATAATAAATTAAAAAAATAGTTATTAACTTTTACCACTTGATCTGTTATTAAATTTTTCGTTATATTATGGAGTAGCTGTAAATTCCAGTTAAAGTTATAATTCCGTATTTTAGGACGAAAAACATACAAAGTGAAAAATTGTAATAAGTGAAGTAGACTGTCATATTGTAAATCATATATTTCCGCTAAGAAGATACACAACATTTCTATGACATTAGTATTGTAAAGTTGTATAATGTATTTGCTATAGAATTGTGGAGAAGTTATGTTGTAATATTGTAATTTAATCAAATCGATCTTATGGATTAAAATTACAATCCTGAACAAATAAATTAAATTAATTTAAAAATATATGTACCGAAATTGTTAACGAATAATTGCACTATCTTTTATGAGGATCCAATGAAAGATAAATTTAAGAAAAAATAAAATTAAATCTGCATAAAATTTAAATTAGGAAAAGTCTTTTCTTAAACAGATTTCTTACAGATATGTACAATCTTACAAAATATTTGGACAAATGAACTTGTTTCAAACTAAAATTTCTTACGCTATAAATATAACAAGAAATCAATACAGGAATTTATTATTACAGAGAAAATTTTGATTTTAGGTAAATCAATTAATTTGCATGGATGGAATCTCAGGAGCGTGACAATGTAGTCAATTTTCATTCTCATTATAATGTATTTAAGCAATTATATGAAAGGCGTTTCCATTCTCAGATCAAATGCTACCAAACTCTTGACGTAGGATATATATCTCAAGTTGATGGCTCTAATTATGCCGGGCATTTAAATCAATACAATGGACAAAAATCTAGGTTACTGCAGTTAAAAATTACAGAGAAAAGAAGGAATTTCAGAAATTCAATCACAAAAACAGAAGACTAGCAGAGGAAAATATTAAGGTTCTGATGGCCGATATAATCAGACGTATAGAAACATGCACAACGTACTGAAACGTAAACGCCTTATGTAAATATAGTGGGCTTGCTATAATATAAACATCCACTACAGTGAATTGTTCTTTACACGGCGGCTTCAAATTTTGGACAGAAATTCTGAGCTATATTTACAAGTTTCGTTTATTTTAAATTTTGGAAATTACCATCTAATACTACGAAATGCCATAATAATACAGTATATTGTCATAGCATCAATAAAATCGAAACAAAAAAAAAAGTTATCGATATTTTAATAAAATCTTAATGTATTCGTTTTTAGCGAATTTAGGTTTATGTGATAGCCTAGCTTTTTACAGAACCATATAGAACGTATATTCTAGCAAACTAATTATTGTTTCTTAAAATCTTAAAAACTCCCTATCCTTTAGATTTTGATTAACAAAATTGCTTAAAATATCAAGGGAATGTGGTAACTTGAGTGAAATTAGTTTGTATTTAAAACCAGCTTAAACGAAGCTTTGTAATCTCTGTCGCATATCTGAACACGATTAAAGAGGGGAAAGCCGCAAATTACGTCAGTAAGTCGCACATAATGTGGGCTAGAATTAATGCACTGATCTCATACCTTAGCAATGTAAGTTGTTGCTTCGTTTCTTCTTTAGCCGTTTCGATAAGTTGCACCAAACGGAATGCAATACTCTCCAATATGGCTCTCACTAAATGTGCACGCCTCGTAGATGGTGTAATCCCTATAAAACCCGAGGATGCTCTATGATCATTTATAGGAGCCTAGGTCAAGATTAAATAACGAGATTAATGGAAATTGTGAGATTTACTTACATTACTTACGCCCAGTCCGCTAAAAGCCGGTACGAAATAAACGCCGCCTGTATCTGGAACAGATTCAGCAATACTTGACGTATCGGCTGGATCGGAAAATAAGCCGCAATTTTGAGCCCAGACAATGACAGTACCCATGTCATGAGCGGCTCCTTCGACGCAAAATGTCGTTTGAGTCTCATACTTCCATGCTACCAATGGATACATGCCTTTCAATGAGGCGTGGCAAGTGCTGCCTGTTACAAGATCTAGAAATGCGCCGGTACCAATAGTTATTTTAATGTCGCCTTTGTTAAAGCAATGAGACCCGAACAGAGCCGCAGCTTGATCACTTATCGATGTTGTGATGGGTATCCGACAGTTTTGCCAATCGGGACCAAAATCAATCGAATTAATATACCCGAAATGTTTGTACGAATTACTCACAATTTTTGGTAATATAGAACTCTGTAAGAAAAATTTAGCAACATTTTGTCTGCAAGACAAAGCATGTGCGACTTACGTCAATGCCTATGATAAGTTTCATAATTGGCGACCAATCCGATATAAAAGGATCAAATAACCCAGTAGCCGTGCATGATGTGATATCTGAAATATGTTCAATATGAGGGTCGCCGCCATTACCTGATCTTAATTTATATAATATCCACGAATCTAGTAGTTCGACTCGCGCACACTTCCGTTTCAAGGCTTCCCTTAAGCGGATGTTATTTTGGATCGCATGTAGAAGCCGCATAGTCACTTGTCCATTCATCATTTTTACGACGCTTCCTGCTAGAAAACGGTTACTACGTGTCAGTAAATACAATGCATAGGAAACTCCATTCAGCGTCTTCAGAGTAATCCCTTTGTTCCACTGATCGACTAAAGAGTCGGAACGAAGGTCTTTCCAGGTTATAAAGTTGTGGAAATATTCTTGAGTCAAATGATTCCAGGTTAAAAATGTGCAACGCTGGGTACTGATGCCAAAACAGGATATTTGTGAGGGACGAATTTTAGCTCCTGAACAGAATATATTTTTATTTAAATTCAATACATGTACATACAGTCTTGCGGAAAGTGACTTGCCTTTAACAGCATTTCGAATAACGCGAACAATTTTCCGCCACAGCGCTTCTGGTTCGATTTCAAAATATCCCGGCTTCGGATTCAAAAGCTCCACCTTTTCAAAGACACATTTTATTCATAAAGCGCTGTTTACTTTCATCTTCATATGCAAAGCAAAACTCACCGCCTCCACAGATGAACCCTTTATTTCACACTTTTCATTGAGTACAAAACAACGCACCGTGGTCGTCCCCACGTCCAGTGCCGCAATATATCGCATTGCTACCATGAACAACTTTCTCTCTGCTATATATCCTACCTGCTCCCAACCAAACCTAGTCGATTGCGTATTAAAGTTCCAATAATCCGAATCTTTTTTGCGTTCCCTTCATGTGAATGTGGTTGCGAATACCGACACCAACTAATCACAAAGCTGATAGTAGGCAACTACACCCCACAACTTTGATTGTGTGTGTGTTTCTTTTCATTTGGAGTGAATTTTAGTTTTGTTTGTCACTGCGCCATGTGTGCCGTTCTCAGGCACCGCGTTGGGACTTTGGAATCTCTTCTTAAGTGAATGAATTGCGTGTATGCTCACTCGTTTTTGAGAGCATTTACAAGTTCACGTGTTATGCGACTCGTACAACTGCTGACTCTTTCTACAACAAAATGTATCACAGCTTGCACAGTGGATAAATGTTTTTGGTTTCAAACAATGAGTTTATATAATCGTGATATCAACGTTTTGCTAACGAGGACATGTATGTATATATTCGAGGTGGAGGTTAATAAGCATTTGACATGTACCACAAATTGATTTATTACACGGGCAATTTACTATCTGTGGCTCGAAGTATGAATGCGTTTCCCAGATAAGGAATTGAGTTATTTGTAGGCCGGCAATGTAGTGAAAAAAAGATCGAACTGGGAAAGTACAATCGTATTTACACAAAACTACTCGACACTGATATATAATTATAAGCTTAATAGATCTTACGTCTAAATCCCATCCCACTTATTCTCAGCTTATGACGATATATGATATTTTTGCATTCAATCGTAGCTGTCAGGAAGGCTGTTTACAATAATAATACTGCAACATAGTTAAATATTAATGCGCCAGTTTTTCGAATTTCTCATTTCATTTTGATTTCACATTTTTTACCAGTTTTTTATTTTGCTTACAATTATGGAAATATTATGTGTTCACAAAAAATTTGATTTTTTTACGTTGATGTAAAATCATGTAAACAAGTCATTTGCAAATTTGTAAAGAAAAAACATAATTTAATTTGCATTTAGTTTCAGATACAATCGGCTGAAAATGTCCTAGTTAATTTTATTTCTTTTTTCTGGCAAATCAAAATTATAAATGGATTTGGAGCGCTTTTATATTTTGTGTTCTTGTCGTGCCTAAAAAAACAAATATTAAAATTGGCAGCGCGGAAGATGGAATGTGACATACGAATATGGAATACAGATATAAGGTCGTACTTAGAATAGGCACGTCTCATCGTTTCACAATGGTTTACTTTAAGAAATCTAGGACGACACGATGTTAGAATGAGATGCTTTGAACCATATAAAATTTGCAATAAATGGGCATAAGTTTTTCAAAAATTCTCATTTTATGTGTTCTTAAATATGTTTGAGGTTTTTTAGGCAGTCCTTTCATGAAATATCACACAAACATGTTTATTTTTTATAAATTGCTATGTAATACGCATTTTTGACCTTAAAGGCTTAGTATTACTGTTTTTGTTTTTTTTTTTTTTTTTTTTTGGAAAAAAAAACTTTTATGTTGTTACGTTAAGGGATTCGAGATCATGGACCGCAAATAACGATCATTAAATTTATTTTTAACTAAAAAGATCAATGTCCAAGATCAATGTCAATGTTTAATTTTCAATTGACTTCAATTCACAGTTACTACTCTTGCCTGGACACTAATCCTTCCCCAAAACGGAAAAAAGGAAACAACCGAGTTAATCTAAATAATGCTTACGATTTCCTGCTCTACAGCAAACATCAGACCCGTTCAAACAACAGTAACAATACACAATGCCCGAAATGCATTACTATGAAAAGTTGCACACCTGGCAAACCCATACGCTTCCATAACATATTTTTTATAAAGAAAGCTATGCAAGGCATATCTTCGGAGAAACCGCAGGGTATGACCCTCTCCCATGATGGCAATGTATTGATCCTTACCATAACACACAACAAATCAATAGATTTCTAAAAGCCACTATTCTAACCGGTGTGTGTTTAGTTGAATGCAGCCTGTCTCCATCCTAGTTTAAATAATGTAAAAGGAGTTGTATTTCTCTCCGATCTCAATAATCTGAAAAACGAAGAAATTGTTGAAGGTCTTTAAGTTCAGGGAGTTGTCGGTAGCAGAAGTTTACTAAATTTGTAAACGGTCAAATCGTAAACAGTCTGCAATTTTTGCTTACGATTGATATTTCTGTCCACAACAGCTTGCAAGTCGCGTAAACTTCTCGATGTGTTGCTGGGACTTTTTATAATCCAAAAGCGTCAGGATCTCTTAAAAAATATCTAATGAGACTATAACTACTGTGCAGTTTGCGCCCAATTTCTCTTCCACTGCATCCTTCGTCCTTGTAAGCGATTATTTTACCTACATCGTGTTCTGTGAAACTTTCCCTTGCAGCCTGTCTTTTTTATTACGGAATTTTACCACTTCTTTACAAAAATAATAATGATCTTATCGCTTGCACCTTTAAAAACTCACAATTGAACTTGACATTACAATTGCAAAACACGTTAAAAACAGAATTATCGCAAGAACAAAAGTACTGTTATCAGCACAAATCCTAAAATTTGTGTGCATGATTATTTCGTCCAAACAAGTATTTTGATAGAACATCATAACAACAAAAAATGTACAATTACACAAATAATGCAATCTATGATTGGCCTTATAAATATGAAACGCTCTTTAGAACTATTATCAAGGCCACACATTATACATCAACTAAATCCACTCCAACAGCAAACAAACCTGCGCACAACATAACATACAAGTCCAAATACGCACAACAACTCAATCATAAAACTTCCACATTGACATCAAATACAACTTCCTCGTTCACCAGCGAACATGCGTCAATAATACACCAGCGAACATGCGTCAATAATACAATAAAATTACTGCCAAAGATACAAATACAAACACTATGTGCTCACCTCGCAGAATAATTGATAACAGTCCGAATGTATCTATGAACCAATATAAACACAGTAACATTTCAGATATATCTGAATCCAAAACGGAATCCCAATTTATGCTTTTATGTCCATTGAAACATTAAAGGATTTTTCAACAACTATCTGAACCAGCAATTACTAATCAAAGACCAATCTCTCCAATTTAACTCACTTCAAGAAGCAAACATCGCATCGAATACAGATATTACTGCGACAAAAACGTTTATCAACTATTTTCCTAATGACCCAACACACACAAGAGCCAAAAGTGACCTAGAAGTTATAATAAAAATAAATCATATGACATACAAAACAATTCTTCATTCATCTAAATTATCCAATATCGTTTTGAAAATAATAACAAATATAAAAATCACTACTATATCTTTGTACATTCATCCAAATAAATCATTTGATACTAGGGTATCAACAAACTGAAAATATTACTCATCGGAGACGTGAATTCATGAAACACGATGAACGGTTCAATAAAAAATAACTCTCGAAAATGCTTTAACCATAAACCATGTATGTGTGGTTAATGACGACAAACCTACACACTTTACCACTTTTAATACTTACGCCAATATCGACATAAGTAGCTGTTCAACATCATTACTGCTAATTGTTTAAAGTATCACACTGAATAATTTTTATAACAGTGATCACTTTCCTATTGACCAGCATCATGGCTGCTGCAGTGCCGTTGTATACCACTATTTAGTTAACAAAATACAATTTTAAAATAGCTGACTGGTTATTGTACTGAACATGTGTTAATTTGCAACTTAAGCACAGGAATTACGAAAACTATACGAAAATCCGCTAATTTCAATATTCCGGAAAGCAAAAAATATGTTCCCTGGTGGAACTTACTTTTGTCCAAATTGCATAAAAATAATATGAACAGTTTTCATAATTAAGGTATAACAAGTTTGCTTTTATAACAATCTGGTAATTTATAACGTACGCTTCTACAATTACACCCAGAATATTTCTAGAGGTTCTCCACTATACCTTATTTGGACAAAATCAACAACATTTCCGGTAAAACCAAAATCCAAATTTTAAAATCCAAAATTCAATTTTTACTGCGTTGGAAACTGCTAAGGGAACAGTAACTGATCCCGATGACAGGAAATGTGTATGGATCTAGATGGTCTAATTACGCATCAACGAATAACTTTCCATCGGAGTTTAAAAACGAAAAAGAACTCCTAGACATTATAACGTTTCCCCCAACAAACAATCTAGAATAGAAGAAGATATAACTATATAAGAATAACTATTGGCTTTAAATAAAGTACAGTTCAAGATTACATGACATGGCCCGATATCTTATAATATGGGAGATCATCTCACCAAAAGGCAAAAAACAAAAAGTATAAATAAATATAAATAAATAAATATATGTTTTGTTTGCTTAAATTATGTACATCGTGATATTATAACTTATGCCACTAGCACTGTAATATAAAAGATTTAATCTTGTTGTGCTAGGTTATCTCAAAATTGATAAATAAATAAAATAAATAAAGTACAGTTCCCATACCAAATCCCAATAACAGTCTCGACAGTTATCTAATCGTTTTGCACTTTTCTTAATGACTTAGAACTTAATATTCGCGAATCAAGTAGCATTTAAACCAAACCTTCGCTGTACAGAAGCTCTACTGCATATAGATCACTACATAATGAATGTAATCTCTTCTAGAAAACAACTGATTTCGAAAATGCATTTGACCAAGTCGGCAGTCACATTGTCATGAACACGTTACTATCATAGGCTGCAGGTTATAAGATATTAAGCATCATTAAATCCTTCCTTTTCAATTGATCGTTCAGAATAAGGATAAATAACTTTCTTGCCACTAAATACACTTTAGAGAACAGCCCTCTGCAATGTTGTTTTAAATAGCCTTAATCGATTATCAATAAAAGTCTTAGCATTGATCACTGCCTGTATGCAGGTGAATTATATTATTCTATACCACAAAGAGGACAACAACGAAGCAAACAACCTGTTTTCCAATGTTATTAAAGATTTGGTTACGTGGTCCCAACACTTTTAGTAAATCATTTACCTGTAGGTAGGAAGCACCGTTGTTTAACAGATTGCTTACCTATAGGGAACGCCATCACCCTCCTAGCGCACAAACGTATAATATTGGGTATAATTTTAGAATCTAATTATCATTGGAAAGAACAAATTCAAAAATTAAAAGAAGACTTAAGGAGCACAGTAACTTAATAAAATATTTTTCGAACATAAGTTATACCCACATTAACACGCTCATATACTTATTCAAAACGTGGGTTTTGAGGAGAATAGGATATGGTTTATTTCTATTTGGGAACAATCCAAAATCTACACTCAAACCCATCATGGTAATATATCACGATCCAGTTATATGCTCATCGCACAACTCCTATAAAGACGTTATTTATCGCTTCCGGCTAGCCTTCATTGGAATCCAAACGATACCTACAATTTCAGGCTAAAAATCCGCATCAGACTCACAAAAGAAGAAAATGTCACGATGTCAAATATTAATATTGATTAAGCGGCTTTATGCTGGAAGATTGATAAATAATGAATGAAATGAATAATGTGGGGAAAGATTAAAATAATTAAACATTTTATATTTAAAATAATATTTATTTTCGTATTACATACACATACATTAATAATGATAAATCTTATGTTCAAAGGGAATATATGTTTATTAAAAAATGTTGCTATACACAGTACAATTGTTGTAGGATACGATGGTATGATTCTCTGTTATAACATATACATATATATATATAATATATACATAATATATATATTATATATATCATATATTGTATATATATTTTCAACGGCCGTTTGGTGCATATACTTCCCGTAAGGCTTATATTTATAAATACTCAAATCACGTTAAGGTTATCCAACAATTTTGACATTAATTGTATATCATAGATACTTCACAAGTTCGTTTTACAATATAGAAAGTGGTGTATGCAGATTATATGACGATGGATTACATAAAAAATTATTAATAAAAAGTTTATTTAGTTGCAGTCAGTAAGTAAATGACTTGTAATCATAAGATACATGTCGTATATGAGGGATATAGGTGCAATTAAAATTGAATATAAATGAAAAATTCTAAATGTGTATTATTTTTAAAGTAATTATTATAAATACAAATTTATACGAAAATAGATTATTTTGTTATGTTTATTACTATTATCTTATAATTAAATAATCACCCGAGAAAAACGCGAACGCGACCAAATTCCGCGGCGAATTTGGTTTAGGTACTTTCGAAATCACGATTACATTTTTGCTATTATACTAATTTTAATTTTATTATATACAAACTGTGCGAGATTAATTTGTATTAGATTATAGTTTGGATCCGGGGGCGGAGATCCTTTGTTCATCTTGTTGATTTGTTAATACCCGACGCGAAACGTTAATTTGTACATTTTGTTGAACGTTTAGCTAATTCCCCGCACTGTAGTTATTTGTTAAAACACAAAAAATTGTTTATGAGTTAATTCAATATTTAAATATTAATTTACAAATTGCTATTTTAATGTTGTTTATAGTAATTATAAAAAATAAGTCTTTTGTTTCCGTTTTTTGTTTTCAAATAATCAGATCGAAATTCACAAAGAACTTCCTTAAAGGACATTCCTTGTAAAGAAACATCACATTAAAAGTTTTCTTAATAATTATGTATTTTCAGCTTTATTCTGTTTCAAATTATTGAATATGAGACTCATAAATAGGAGTTATAAACGAGATAAAACTATTTAACAGTTATGCATTTCTTTGAAATAGAATTAACATAAAAAACATTTAAACGAAAGCAAAAATATAACAAAAATGTTAATACTATTGTTTTGGTTTTACTCATATTAAGATGTCGTAGTGTTTTTCACTTTTATAAACAATTTTTGTTTGTTTTTTTAACTTTATTTTACTATATTACGCGAACACTAATTCTTATTTACCGAAAGCGACCGACGGAACAACGCAGTTGGATTAACGAAATTACGAACGAACGACGGATTTGAATAAACGCGAACCCGAAACCGATGAAACCCGAAACGCGGCGACAATATAAATAAGAGTTAAAATGTCCAGAAGAGTTTTTATAGCAAACCATATATAAAATATTTTTCACAAATTTTTACACTGCAGCACTTTCCTTTTTACTTCTGCCAGAAATGCTAGTACTTTTTTAACTCCTTGTCTTGTTGAAATGTTTAAAACACATTTCTTAGGTTATTATAAATATATCATGAACGTAATTTAACATGATACATACGCGATATGACGAATCGAACGAAATTTTGTTATTTTATTATTAATACACTTTAGTATGTATACTCAATCCAATTTAACTGAAAATTTAATGAAAATAATATGTTAACGAGTAATTAAATGAATTAATAGTGTATTATAATGTGACAGTATAATGTTAAGTACGATGTACGATGTAAAATTTGTATTCAAAAATCGTTCAGCTGTGAAGTGAAACTGTTTGATCAAATTATAAATAAAGATTACTGCACACACACAATGTTTTCCAAAGTTTGTTGTTCTTATTGACTCTACTACTGCAATAGAAACTACATTTTTATAAAGAAAATGTATGCAATATTTATGAAAAACACAGCACAAAAATCAAATAGCGATTCCGAACTTCCACTATGAACTGAAGATTTAACAACATACCCAGTTTTTCCGAAACGCTCCGGGAACTTTTTTTAAATGTTCTAAGATCTACTATATTATTCCCACCATCAACAATGTATAAACCCGTTGCACAGTAGCATATGGCAACTTTTTTAAATGGCTTATATGTAGAGTGGAGGTTTGGCATTGCCCACCATGAATTACGTTAGATGGGGGAATAATAGAACAAAAGCATATCTCCAATGCGATTTGCACATTTATATAAAACACAGGTATGTCTATATACGTAGAATAATTAAGAACTATGAAATAATTAATGTCTTTAAGATTGGATGGTCTTTCTATTGCCGATATTTAGAAGTTTTACACTCAAGTAAATATAATATACGTGTGAAATATATGGCTACAATATGTTTTTGTGAATCTATCGTTCCCTTCTGACATATGTTAGCTACGAGTATAACCCTTACAAATCATATTTGGAGTACAATGAATATTCTATGCAGCGTATAATTTGCATTCCTTTCTTTTCTATGTAAAATGGGCATTGTTTTGTTTCATCTGCACTGCTTCCTAATATGCACATTTTAC
>JAHXMU010000138.1:643682-800062 GCA_019455685.1 Philornis downsi | reverse complement strand
GCATTGTTTTGTTTCATCTGCACTGCTTCCTAATATGCACATTTTACTACATTTTCTTCAAATTCTTAAGAAAAGTTGTTAAACAGTAATTGAAATCATATTCCCTTTCATTTTTTGTTTGTTTCCCAATTATTTCCATTATAATCCTGTTAAACTTTGCTTAACCATAGCAAAACGTTTTTTTCTCTCCTAATTCAGACATTTCCAAGTTAGATGCTGTACATGGCAGCTAAACGTTCCGACAAGGTCGGAGGGAACTGGTCCACAAAGCGCCGCCAATTTTCATCACCAACTTGAGTCTTAAAACCATGTAATATCTATAGAAAGAAAGAACAAATTCCGTTAAAATAATAAGGTTTATTTTTCAATTACAACAATACGTATATACGTAACCCAAAAGCTTCATGTACTTTCTTACCTTCTGTATCATGTGATGCAAGTCCTGTGGTGGATTAACCCATGAAGCTATGGCGTCGCAAAAGAATATGAAATCAGGTACAACGCCAGCAGGATTGACGGTTATCATATGGCACATACCCCGAAATGCAGAATCCTTTTCGTCATTGTCTCTTATATGGCGTAAAGATGTACACCTATTGTAAACAGAGAAGCTTTTAGCACATAAAACAATGTGATCTCGCTGGTGTGATATGTTAAATTTGCGTTAAGTATTAAACAGAAAATACTTAACAAATAATATTAAATAAGCACGTTTTATAACAACAAATAAAATATCAAATTTAGTTGTAAAATATATAAAGAACATAAGTCAAATGTGTTACACACCACTGTCGTACAAACTCTGGCAAATAAGGAGCCACTTCAACTGGGCACACAAAACCTAGACGACCAATAGTTATTGCTATAAAAGAACAAAACAAAAATTAAAAAATAAGTAAATTAAAAGACCATAAACAATGCTTTATTACATGTAATAAAATCCACATACATTCATCAATGTGATGACAAATGTATCACTGAAACTCAGTTAACCTATGCAGTGGTTGGTGCAAATAGTAGTATATCTGAGAGTGAAACAAAATATATTTAAATATAGGTAAACACTAAAAAAATATATGTAAGCGACGCTTTGCACCAAACAATGGACAGGCTAAACAGTAACTTATAT
The DNA here is from genome assembly GCA_019455685.1 of Philornis downsi. Taxonomy (NCBI): domain Eukaryota; kingdom Metazoa; phylum Arthropoda; class Insecta; order Diptera; family Muscidae; genus Philornis; species Philornis downsi. Next base: position 798,933 of record JAHXMU010000138.1, on the reverse strand, counting down.
TCAAAAACAAATGCAAACGCGAGACAACTTTCCAAAACCCGACAAATACTACAGATTCATCAATATCAAAATCAAAACCTCATAGCAACGCATTTAAACATTAACAGATATGAAACCATATTAAGGTAGATGTAATGATTTACAGCAACATAAAGTGTTTGATGAAAGCTGCAGCTTTTTATTCCAGCAAAATTCACATTACAGTAGCAAAATATATTTCAAACACAAGAATAATTTCATTTACGTTTAAGAAATTCATGATTATAAATGCCCCAGGAATGTTTTCTCAATAATACTCTTCGATTCTTATAAAACTATAGAAACTAAAGAATTTTATTGATTATCAGAATGGTAATCATCAGATGGTTTAAAGACATGTGAACCGCCGGAAATTTATCATTGGCACAGATTTACAAGTGAACAGACATTAATTACAGTATAGTAGACTTTTTTTAGATTCTCTCTTCCCCATGACTACTGTCTATTGCAAGGCCAACTTAGTACCAATGACTTATATCCATAGACATCAAACATAATTTCTAGTTTTTAGGGATAGTATGTATGTGAATTTGTTCGTTCGAAAGGCGTTGCAAAAATGGGCTTGATAATACATATAATGCCGGATTTAAGAAAGAGGAAACGAAGTTAAATGGAACATCAGAACTTTCACCAAACTCAAAAGAGGAGGCGGAGCAAAATCGATAACCAACATTGTGGGTAATGATTTGTCTTAACTCAGTAATCATTATTGGTGTTTGTATTCGTATTTTTAACAAAATTATAAATTACCTGTATTTTCCAAAAGTGTTTTTGGAGTATTGGGTCTATTGATGATTACAATCAGTTCTTTGAGCACAAGATGTATGTATTGTCGAGTCTCTTCACCTGCCAAATGGATGTATACTTTGATTGAGGGAAATAGACATGGGATATACAGTTCTAGAACTCACCTAGCTTCATACATATTTCACCAATCGCCCATGTAGCATTGTTACACACTGAAATGTAATCGGGGTTCAAATTTTGTCCCAAAATTGGAAAAAACTCAGACATAAATGGATGAACATGCTGAAAGCAGGCTTTGGTTAGATCTCCCAATAATGCAAAAGATGACTGGCGAACCTGGAAAATTTGTGTTATAAGACATTGAATATCACATACTTTGAAATAATCACCTCCGGTAAAAAGTCTTGCATGCATTGATAAAGCAACTGCATAATGGTGCTATTTGCTACCAGCGATTCAATATGACCATCCAGACCCTCGGCCAAGCCAGAAAGCAAGTCCAGTGCCACGATCATACGTTCTTTGTCAGGATGATCGAAACTTGGATTCTGTTTACATGCCTAGATATAGTATAAAAATGGTTTATAAACTTATGTCTGTTATGCGTATATAGATTCAACACTTGCCATGTCCTGATTAATTGTTTGTTCAATCAATGATATACATCTTCTGTAGACAGGGTCGCAATAGGGCAGAAAACCAGATTGCAAAGCCGTTGCTATGCTGGATAAACATTCGAGGAGTGGGAATAAATCTTTATCGTCGTCTTTAAGTAAGTTCCATTTTTCTATTAGAGGTGGCATGAGGATATCAATGTATTGAGGTTTATTCAAGTGATGACCTACAGAGTCAGCTAAGGTGCCCACTGCATCATAAAGAATCAGTAGATTCTTATGTTGATATTTCGAGAAGGCGAACACTAATGTCTGTAATATATATTCCAAATATGGAACAAGCTCAGTACATGCTTCCTCCTCCAATGTAGCAAATGCCGAACAAGCAGCCTCCTGTACGCGTTTATTGGAATCTAAGATTCGCTTCAACAATTCTTCCATCAAAGGCTTCAAGTATTGATCGTGAGGTTGGTTGACAACCCAATTGGCGTAACGAGACAACGTCCAACAGGTAATGGAACGCACCAGTGCCTTCTTGTCTGACAAACAGCTTATTAAGTACGGTATCAATTCGGGTAAATGGGGGATCATGCCTTGCATACATCCCTCTGCAATGGCGCCTAGCGCCAAAACACCACTTTCCTTTATGACCCAATCCTGGTGGAAGAGGGTATCCTTCAATATTGGTAGAACAATTGGCAAACAATCTTCACGAAATACATTGGCCAAAACGTCTAAAGCAGCAGCGCTGCACTTTCTCAGATTCCATTCAGACAACGAGCTGTCATCGTCTAAGCCATCATCGTAGTCATCATCGTCCTCATCCCCACCAGCTCCGGCCTCATTCGATTTGATAGTGTGTGTTCTCGATTTATGAAATCTAGGCCGTATGTCTTCTTCACGATCTGGCACCATGTCGTCTTCTTCGACGTTGCCCTTCAGTAGGATAATGTCAATTTCGGAATAACGCATGCCCTTCACCAATACCGGTGCTAATTGTGCCAAATATGGGGTTAGCACTTCCTTGCAGATACTCTGTTCGGCCAAGGAAAGCCAAAATTCGGAGGCTTCTAAAGCAACACCTTCGTCGGAATCTTGAGTCCTCATCAGCATATACTCTATGATCTGAGGCATATGCGGCAATAAGCGATCCATGCGCACTTCGAGCAACATTACCAGGCCGTGGCACACATTTTTGCGCACCTCATGATCGTCGTCAGACGACAGATTGAACAAACTCTCGATGAACGTGTCTATGTGCAACATTAGGGCCTGCGAGCGAATCATAATAAATTGATTTATACACGCGATAGCATGGGATCGAATTTTCGGGCTGTTGTGGCTGAAATATTGCAAAAATTTTGGGATCATTACGTTCAAAGGCCGATTTAAGGCTGCTGAGTCTAAAACGTCGGCATGATCTTCGCAAATTTTTTGCAGAGCACTAAAAGCTCCCTCGCAGACATTGTAGTCCTGCGAATCCAACATGTCGCATAATGATGGTAATAGTTGCGGCCAATTATGAAGGCCACCATTACTGGCTATAGTCGTTATCAAAATGCCCACAGTCGCCCTGATCAAAGGTGAGGGATCTCCAATTGCCTGCAGGCATTCGTGCTTGATGTATTCTACGATCTCGATCCGCAGATTATTCCCATGAGTACGTATATTATTCTTAAGTATTAAACCACTCAAAGATCGCGTAGGCTCATCTTCTGTTTTGAGTTTCGTTAAAACATATATTAAATAATTATTAAAATCAGGATAATGGTTCAGTTCCTCCAGTTTCTGCACGGAGACGAAAAAATAATACGCATCACACACAAATTACATCACATCAGAGTTAATTTTTTTTTAATTTGATAATTTACCATATGAACCGCCATTTGAGTAGCCGTGTTTGGCGATTGTGATTCCTTCAGAATGGTAATGATTTGTTGCAATCCATCCGCTCGCGGTTCCCACGTCATTGTTATGCTTCTATTTTACTTAATCTCGTGTATTATTTATTTCCTTTCACTTTTCTTCCGTCTTACGTCTTCCTTTCTTCTTGCTTTGTCTGTTTAAAGTTATGTTAACGATTGCTGGCCTATATGATTATAACAAAAAACAATTTGTCACGCTAACATCATAAACGTTTCAATGGCATATACATATATGGCTATACTGAATCTACCGTTGTTATTTGTTTTCTTTGGCTTTTCGGAGAGCGCCTAGGAATGGTAGATAAGTCGTCGCTACAATGTTGTCTTAATCCAAGCACCGTTAACAAATTTCCAAATCAGCAATATGTTTTCAGGAGAGTGTGGATTTCAATTTCTGAAAGAGCAGGCCGAAAAACCTAAAATTTCTAACGAAAATCACGTTTGGGTCAAAATAGCATTAATTGCTCTTCTAAAGGCGCCTTCAGACACACGGTTATGTCCGCAGATCTATTTTCAGGAAGTGCGAACGGTGAGCAATTCATTTGACATTTCGGTACGTTAAGAGCGACTCGCACGTAACATTTTCTCTCGGATTGCGTAAATCTGCTGTCATATACGTTTGTTTGAAGGAGTCTTAAGCGACAAACGATAATATATTTAAACCAAAAATATTTTTGTCGTCGCTTATCGATATTCGTAAATATTTCAGATAATTTATTATATTTTTTAAAATTTTTTTTTTTTTTTTTTCAACAAAAGTTTCAACTGAAATAAAGAACACATCCTTCCATTTATTTATCTCTTTGTCGCAGTATCTTTTTAATGGTAGAAAGCAGTATCAGGGAAAAATAAATAAAAAACGCTACTGCTCCAAAATGTGTACCCCTACCCAAAACAAATAGATAGGAGGAACGTTTAGACCAATAATTAACTACTTAGACAAAATGGTTGAAAAAATTGTGGCTAATTCAAAAAGATGTTATATATGAAAATTACTATTGCTGTAATTGTAATTTATTTATATTCAGGCTTGCAATGCTAAGCTTTATTTAATTACAGCAATGCAACGTATCGTTCCCAATACTCCTTAGCACAGGCGTAAAATTTTGCAACATATGAATTTATAACCTTATATCATGTATGTCTGTACGTCAATAAGATTGCTTGAGTATACTGTACAATTTCAACTGCAAACTGATTCACTTATTATTATTCGTTTTGTAATTATCATATTTCAATACATGGATTCGTAGCATTACTTGTGACTTACAGCTACTCAGTAATTAAAGAAAATAATTTAACGATAATTTACACAGAGAAAAGTTAAAGTTAAGATTTTAAATGCCGTAATAAACTTCTTCTTATTCCTAAAATAATAACACTCAATGGTCGTGCTTTTGCAGTGAGAGTAGCCTGAGACTACAATTTACTACCAAGCCATTTAAAATTCGTTAAATTATACCCTGGTTCTTATAGAATTTCTAATGAAATTTTGTTTTCGATTTTGAACAGCCGTTATTGCATACCGGCCATCTTATATTTCTGGATTATATACCGATTAACTTCTAAGTTAGTATTTTTCATATTTTTTGTCTTTAATAATCATATTATCTTTAAAATCATATTATATTTTAATAAATTTAATATTTGATTTTTATTAGGTCTTTATTTAAATTTATATTATTGAGCAGATTAAATATAATTCATGAGTTGTTGCGTACTGTAATCAACATATAATTGGCCGGAAGGCTTTAAATTACAAGCCAAATAAATAAATAAATAAAGTACAAACAAAATGCTATCCTCAGCATTATTTTAGGTACTCTCATACGAACACATTTATCCAAAAATGTTTGAAAAGCCTTTAAAGACACCTTAATCTAGTAGACGTCAGATTCAAAATTTATCCAACGCCTTTACTTTCCCTACTCTACAAATATATTTACTCAGTTTTCATTTTTCTCCGGACTTAGCATGGAATGTGCAGACGACATAACCTAGTAGTTACAATGTACTTATCAAATGTACAAATGTTTGCTTCATTTGACTTAGTTCTGTAAACTGTAATTACACGTGCCATGCTGGAAGTCGTGAATGAAGATATGTATGGAATTGAATGGCGATATGTAACTGACAAGAGATTTAGGTATTTCACACAGTAATTTAATGCCTTAAGCGACCGAATGATCATAATCCGTGTTAAGGCGAAATATATATTCTTTATCACATTAAATTGTAAGTATTTGCGAATGCGTTTGAATGTCCGGAAGAAATTTAGCACGTCTTCTTTACCTACGAGTTGAAAATTTTTGTATTTGTATGTTTAATGTCTAAATCGGAATACAGATTACAGATTCACCGTGTTTTGTTTAGCCGCAGCGAAGAACGTGGCAATAATTGGCACCAGGCTCCACCACAAGGTAGAAGACATGCTTCTAGTGTGCGTTCTGTGGCGCTATAGAGATATGCGCAACTAGCTTCAACACTGTATTATAGAATGTGTAATATATCGCTTCGGCCAAAGGGCTTTTGTATTACATTATTGATTACAAATAAATAAACAATTTTCATTACTCATAAGTCATTATGCTATATAAGTTTAGATTTTTAAAATAGTGTATTCTTTATTTTGATCCCGATCCTGATGATTCTACAACTAACAGAAATAGATCTTATCTGACTGTATACTGTGACCATAAAATAGCGATGGGCGGTCGTTTTCAAGGTGAATATCAAAGTGTAGACTGGTATAGCTAGTCACTAGCATTACACCCTTACTGCGTATAGGGTATGAATAATACTACCTTAAAATAGAAGAAGTTTCTCGGCAAAAAAAAATTACTAGGTTCCCGTTTCCTGGCCATAAAGTCAGTATTGGGCGGCCCATTCCGAAGGCAAGTATTATCATATCAATATACCAATACAGGCTTTTTTTAGGTACTCCAAATAGGTTCCAAATACAAGCGTCCCACACACTAACACTGAATACAATGCTGTCAAGCCTAGCTTCCGTTTACTACGTATGACCTATGGAAATCGACACAAGCAAAGTACTTTACTTTTATATTTCTTAAGCATGTCGTAAATACAAAGTGAGAATTGAACATATTAAAAAAACGTGAGCATTGAAATGTTTGGAAAGCACACAATTACAATTCTTTCGATATAGAAAATTTTGATCTCTTGCAAACTGGGCCTAAAATTAACTACAGATATATTGCTTGCAGATTGAAACGAACACTTAGATCGAAAGGACTAATGATTTTATTCAGCAATATTGGCAGTGTTCGTTCCAGCTACCCTTTAGACGGTGTGCAGAATTTTCTGTTTTACCCTTATTTTTGAGGCATACAACAAAACTATACAAACAATGACGACTAGTCAGTCAGTATTTATACCAAAGTCTGTCTCGTTCCTCAAGATTTGCATGCACGCAAGTATATATATGTATATTATACACTCACACATTGTGCAAAATACAGGGGATAACAGCGACAGAGAACAATCCCGGTAGACAGGTAGGACTGAGCAAATTTCACGTTATGAAAAAGAGATGTCAATGTGCGCTGGTGTTGTTGGCGTGGTGTACGGTGTTTTCCCAACGTGGATATCGATATGGAAATCCACCACCTTTCTATTCCTAATACCAGACAGACCCAATAGTTTTGAAAATATTTTCGGTTGTTTACAAAATGACGATTAGCAGACGACAATGGTGATGTAAATGAAAAAAACTTTGGTGGTCGTAGACAATAATGCGAATTGCCTAACAAAGTCCCACAATTTTCGCAAATTTAACGCGTACATTCACCTTGAGAAGGAAGATAATTTTCTAACACTACGACTGTTGCCCCCTTAACAGTAAGGAACTGGTTGGTTGGCCAGTCGACCACAGACTTACCAAATCGTTCAAATTTTATAATCGACTGTTTTATTGAAAAACAAACTGAAATTTTAACTCTATCTTTGCCACTTACTGTTTTAAATCTACGAATTCTTTATTGTACAATTTTTTCTCTGTGCAGCAAAAGAAAATGCAAAATTGTATGCAACGTGATTACACCACAGAATGTGAAAGAAAGAAGAAGCCGTGTGTTGTTTTGACGTGATAGTCAGCCTTATTACACAATAGCAAATGCTAGCTTCTAGATGGCGCTAAGTTACAAGATACAAGATACCATGTATGAACTTATATCCTATGTATGAACTTTTGTCTGCTGAACAAAATGGTAGAGAATTTATTTCCAATTGTACACACGAAAATCGCTGCTTGGAATTTATTTTCAACATTGTTTAAGCTCGTTTTTGTAACTAGTTTGTTTTACTTGCTTTTAATTTTTGTTATGCACGTATTCGGAAAGGGATTTTAAAAAATGTGAAATGGCCAAAATCCCAGTATTCTCAGTGAATCAAAAACATTTCTGGATTTACGTTTGTATAACTATATGACAAATGTAAATGTATACTATTGTATACGGATTTTCTGCGGAGATAAAAAATAATGCTTATTTGAATGCCGAATAAATTTTTATGCTAAACAGAGCATAGAAATGCACACTTTAAACTTTTTCTGTAGCTATAGCTATAGCTATATATAGTGCACATTACTGGCATTTGGGGTCAGGTATTTCGTGGACTTGACTTAATGAACATGTATATTGTACTCAAGGGCATTATTAGTGAATGCTTACATCGTCATATTCAAGTGAAGAAGAGAAGAAAAATCGTAAAAATAAGGCAAACAAACTATACAAAAACTCTGGATCCCCTACAGATAAAGATAACTTTATACGCCTGCGTCGTGAATTTGACTTCTTGTCCAATTTTTTGTACAAACGATACATAGCTGAAATGGAATCTAGAATTACTAACAACCCTAAATGTTCTTGGATAACGGTATCCCTAAATCTATGTTTTACGATCAATTAGCTGCGCATGAAGAACAAGAAGTTGCAAATCTTTTTGCGATGTACTTTTCATCAGTTTATGAAAATACTGACGTCACAGACGATTTCACTGAATTTATTAACGGCGTGCATGATACTGTTGACATTGGCGCTATTCATTTAGAAGTACCTGAAGTATTCGAAGCAATAACTGGTCTCGACATCAGCAAAGGTCCCGGTTCTGATCGTATTCCACCTTCGTTTATTCGCAATTGTGCATATTCGCTTTCGCATGTTCTTACTATAATTTTTAATCAGTCTCTGGCAGAAGGGACATTTTTGGTCTGGTCGGAAAGATGGTGGGAAACTACCGATCCATTGTAAAATTGTCTGTTATTCCTAAACTTTCGGATAAGATCATAAATCGTAGATTATTTGTAACTCTAAAAAATACCATTTGTTCCCAACAACATGGATCCTTCCATGGAAGCTCGACTCCCACTAATCTTTGTTTATTCACTCACTTTTGTCATGATTCCATTGAAAAAGGTATCCAGATAGATGCCATCTACACTGATTTTAAAAAAGCTTTTGACAAAAATTAATCATTCAATTTTGATAAGGAAACTCTTCAAAATGGGGTTTCACTCGTCATTATTGAGCATACATCTCGGGAAGAGTTTTATTTGTTAAAGTTCATAAAGCTGAGCCTAATCCAATTTACGTGAAATCGGATATACCACAGGGTAGCCATTTAGGCCCATTGCTTTTCCTCTTCTTTGTCAATGACATCCCTAATATATTAAAGTATTGTCAATGTCTGTTATATGCGGATGACTTGAAACTATTTTATAATATAACATATATGCAGGACTGCGTACACTTTCAACAAGATATTGCAGCACTAATAGTATGGTGCCGCGGCAACCATCTATTTTTAAATTTTTCTAAGTGTAATATTATGACTTATACTCGTAGGCGCTTACCAATTGTGTACAGCTACGTATATGAAAACGATCAAACATTTCCGCCTGTGAGCATCGTAAAAGATCTGGGTATATATTTTGATAGCGCACTGACTTTTAAAGATCATATAAATTACATAGTTTCTAAATCCAATTCACAACTTGGATTTTTAAAAAGAAATACCAAAATGTTATTGAATTTTGAAGCTATTACTGTTTTATTTGGGTCTTTGGTAAGATCTCACTTAGAGTACGTAAGATTTGTTTGGAGTCCTTTTTATGAAGTAGGTATCAATCGGATTGAAAAATTCAAAAGCGCTTCACAAGATTTGCCCTTCAAAAAAACTTTTCTTTTGATAACATGCCACCGTACGAAAGCCGTTGCAATATTCTTGGAATTATGAAACTTTCTAACCGCAGAAAGCTTCTAGGCATCATTTTTATAAAGGATATTATAGATTCGCCCGAATTGCTATCTGTTCTACCCTTTCACATGCCAACACGTTCTTTAAGAGAAACTCATTTGTTCGCTGTTCCATTCCATCGAATTAATTATGGAAGGAATGAACGAACCAATTACTCGATGTTTGCAAATATTTAATTTGGTGGCAAATACTGTCGATATAACTCTCAATAGATTTTCATTTAGACGAGCTGTACTCAGACTTTTATCTAATGATACCTCATTTTGAAGATTTTTACTAAATTTGTAATTTATTATTATAATCTATTGCAACCGACTACTTAGTAAATATGTGTAGTTATATACTTGTAACTATAGTTGTGTTATTTTATTCAATTTTTCCTATTTTTGTAATGTATATGTAAATAAGTAGAAAAAATAGATTTAATAAATGGTGAGTCAGCTGATGACGGAATACTATAACCTTTATTCCAGCTTCGCTTTTCCACAAATAAATTTACTTTAAATTTTACTTTTGAATATTTTGCAAAATCTTAGTATTGAACCACGCTTTTGGATACTGGTTATTGGTAATACCTTTTATTTCACAATAAAAAGTTATGTACAAATTGAATCATAAAGAAGGGACAAAAACAACAGAAATGGCAAATTTTGTAACAAAATGATAAAAAAGTGTGATATTTCACCCTTTTAGAATATGAGGAATATGCCTAAATACAGTTTTTATTGGCATAAATCAGGAAAAAAAACTTGTGAATATTGGTTATAAAAATGTATCTAAATTTTCAATAGTGTTATATCTATTCAATTTATCTGTTAACATGTTCTCTTCTAACCTCTTTTTCGTCATTTCATTGGATAACTTACGATATTTTTCGCGCAAGTAATTAAATCTAAAGTTAAAATTTTTCTTTTGCAATGCGAACTTGCATTTAAACAACTTGACTTTTACTTGTTTACAAACAATATGTTACGAATGGAAGTTTTTTCTTTATTAGCTATCGATGATAACACTATATTCATTTTATTTGTTTCAAATATATAATAATACTCACTTTTAGCTTTTGGCTTTTTTATATTCATCTTGATGGGAGTTATTTTCTCATATGAAAATAAAAAAAATTGTTCTTACAATGTCAGTGATGCATTGAGTTCTGAATAATAGGGTTGATTTGTCTGTTCTTGTATGTTCATCTGTTTATCATCCCAGATATGATTACTATGTTTATGAAATATGGAACTAATCTGTGTTAGCATTTTTAAATGCTTCCATGTGTCGAGCTGGCCTATCAGAATTATCATATTTGATAAAAAAAGACAAATGTTTGCATGAATATTGGATATATATAGAATTAAATTTGTCAGATAGTTTATAAGTCTGTAATCCTCTTTAAGGAGACCAATTTGTTTAAATTTTCTTTTTTTACGAGGAATTCCACAAGACATTGTTTGCTCATGAAAAAATTTTGCGTTGTGGTTATTATATTGATCCCACACTGCAGTCGGAACAGCTGATGTTTTTACTTCATAATATATTATCAATAATATATTATATTATGTCTTTTTTGTTACTGTTTCGTTTTTAAGTCTACGAGTGCATTATCGAATATATTGAGGCGTAGAAATATACGTTATTTCGATTTCAATATTGGAAATCAACCAAAAAAGTTTTGGCGTTGTCATTTACAAAAAAGTGTTCTCTTGAAAAACATAGTAGTCTGTTGAAAAACAGAGCGTTGTTTAGTCTCTTGTTTTATTTAATCGGTTGTTTCCAATTTGGCAAATGTTTTGTATTTCTTGTTTGCCAAACAAATATGTGCTGGTATCTACATGCAGAGGTCGCGCACAAAATTCCCTAATCTGACGTCTCCTTCGGTAGTTTTTCAACTTCGTCTTTTCGGAAGTTTTTACACATTGGTGATTTATTTTAGTAAAAAATGGCCGAATAGCATTCAAATATTTCTTAAACCTTTGGATATGCAATATTAAATAACTTTCGAGGTTTACGTGAATGTTTTGGGGAATTCGAAATTGAACAACTGTATTTTAACGATACAAATGTTTAGCAGTGTTTGATGATAAGCGAAAAGTGACGAAATTTTATGAACAATTTTTTTTACCAAAACGGTAAGGAGAGAAGGGCATAATATAGTGTGGGATCTACGTCAGTGTTCGAATCAAAAATATAACATTTTGCCAATAAAAGGCCTTAAAAAAACATTGTATTTTTCGTCAACCTAAAGAGGATTTAATTTGGAAAATTAACAGGTAAGTAGTCTTTTCAATACGTAGTACTCGATTCCTGTTTATGTATGCACTATAACGAGACAGCTGTTTGCTGATTTGTTGTTGTTGGCTTGTATGTTTATATGGTTGTATATCTCCATGCACATCTGTGTGCGTTGTGTTGGTCTCTTTTTCCCACTGATTGCTTCTTTCGCTAGCTTCATTTTCTTTGGTAGCTGTGATCATTGTTTTTGGCGTGATATAGATGATTTCGTTATATGTATTTTTTAGTATCAACAGTGTTTAATCCATGCCAATAAGAACCAAAACAAAAATATTCTACAGTGATTGAGTTGAGAGCTGTAATGTCGATATATTTAAATACTCCATATCGCCCGTACTTTTGTAATTACATGTTCAGTAGCAGAGTTCGAAGTTGAGGTGGCTCAGCCGATCGGCACACTCTCGTTTGTTTTGAGCGCAGCCGCCTGTTCTATTAGCTTAAATCGGCTGCGATAAGTCGTTTCAATATCGGCTCGGGACTGAGCTTTTGGAATTAATTAAATTTTGAAATTAGTTAGAGTATAGTGCAGGCCTCACCGAATAGTTCAGGTCACATTAGGGTAAATCCCTGTTTTTTATAATCTCTGGTGTAAACTTGTTCAAGTAACAAATATCTGTCAGAAAAACTGCATATAGAAACTAATTTTTTCCATCTGACAGTACTGTCTTCGCGAGGAATTTTTTACACGACAACGCCAATCTTACATTTTTGCTTACGTTACGATTTTAGGCCGTAATACATTCGATACTACATTTTTTTTTTGTTAGCTTTGCAAAATAATGGTTAAATAAATATATTACAGTATGTGTATGTCTCAGCGCCCCTAGGGCATTATTGAGGCTAAACGACACCAATTAATCTGTTGTGTACAATATTTCATTTACATATAAATATTAACATGGCATACATATAGCTACAAAAGAAGCATTTCCATATTTTGCACAAGATGCTCTTTGAATTTATTTTTAAATATTGAAACGGTTTCTCAGATTTTGTAAAACCTGTGGCATACTCAATTCGCTGTTTGGTGGTTTCTAAACATCTGATAACACTTAGATTAGTATAGGGTGATTTTTTAAGATTTAAGTTTTCCAGCACTGGTTGGTAATGGCGTCCAAACGTCGTCTGTCAAAGTGAAAACTGCACACTATGCTGTGCTATTTCTTCATGGAATGACGAATGACCTACCACAACGTCTAATTTTTGGAGAACTGGCCTTACAAAAGCTCAGTGAAAATCTGGTGTTGAGGCACATTTCTTGCTGAACGGATACGTACACAAGCAAAACTGTCGCATCTGGAGTGATGAACAGCTACATGCCATACATTAATTACCGATGCATCCCGAAAAAACGACAGTCTGGTGTGGTTTATGGACTGGGACAAGTCGATCACTATTGAAGCCTTACAGGATAACATAACACGCGTTATTCGCGAAATACAGGCCGAAATGCTTGAAAAAGCGACGAAAAATTTACATGAAATTATCTTTAAAAATTAAATGGCAAAGACCAATTTACCGATTCCAATACAAAATTTTAATACACGATGCAAATTTGAGTGTTCAATATCAAAATGGATAACGTAGTAGGAAGATTAAAAACTTTTTTGACGGATTTGTTCTGCAAAATCTGAACGATCTCAAATCAGAATTTCTTTTATACCCATATATAATAGGCAAATAAATAAGATGATAAATAAGATGTATGAGCGATTTATGTACTAAAAGCTTTGTTCTTTCATCAAACTTGTTTTTTACATTGTATAAGGTAACCATTACAGGTGCTTCTTTAGATCTTAGTTTTTCAATATATATTTTCTAGTTTAAATTAATTTGGAAACGAATTCCAAGATATTTTATACTAGAAACCTCTAAAATCACCATTCCATCAATGTGAATTGTGCAATGATCATTAGCTCGCGGCAACGATCCGAATCTTATATATTTCGTTTTACCAGCATTTAAAACTGATCTGTTTAATTTAGCATATTCATTTATGAGAGCACCTCTTTCTCTTTCAATAAAAGTTTTCAGAACTAAATTCTGTTTGTAAGCATACAGAACACATATCATTCGCATACATGAAAAGTTTTCCAATTAGCCCCGGATTGCTTATATCATTGATATATATTTTGAATAGCAATGGTCCTAACGCACTTCCTTGTGGAACACACTGTAATGTCTTCATCAAACCTTTGCATCCATTAATCTATATGTACTGTTTTCGGTTACATTATCTCATAAAAGATTATTTATCTTTTATAAGGTCAGCTTCCCTATTACGTATGCCATAGTACATCATTTTTTCACATAGTATAGAGTGATCTACTTGATCAAAGGCGTTTGAAAAGTCACAGAAAACAGTACCAACTCCACATAGCCCCTATTCAATCCATCACAAGTATAATATACGACATTAATTACGGCTTCTTCATTTCCGCAATTTTTTTTGAAACCGTATTGGTTTTCTGAAAGTAGCTTTTCTCCTTCGAGATATTCCGAGAGCTGTGAAAATATTAATTTTTCAAATATTTTGTCAAAGACGGATAGCAAAGATACTGGCCTATACTTATCAATGGAAGAAATGTTTAATTCCTTCGGAATTGGAATTATTTTATGCACTTTCAAAGTATCAGGATATAGGGCTGTTCTTATTTCATTTGATTTATTGAACAGTCTTGTAATTTGAATTAATTAATTAACAAACAAACAAAAACTAAATATAATATCGAATTAGGTAGTAACTATTAACTTATAACGTTCAAATTAAAGTGCACTAAAAATTGGCGAAATGGAGGGAAAGAAAAATAATGAAAAAAATGGAATATTGAATTATATATGTATCAGTCCAAACTGCAAGTTTTTTTTTTATAATTAACAATTTTACAGTTGCCAGCTGGTAAGTACTTCACAGCATGCATAAATTGTTGTTGAATATATTAACCAAATAAGGACATTTTTTTGCTTTTGAACTAATTCCGCCATTACCTTATGTTTTTGTTAAATCTAGATTTAGTACTAACGTATCGGCTTTATTGTCACTTGTATAGGTAAATTTGAAATTATTTCAATGAACACGTAACGTCCTGAGAGAATTAAAATGGTCATCCGGGTATATATGTATGTAGATAATTTCTGCCTCAACTCTGACACCGAGTTTATGAGTAGTTATTAAAACTCTCAGCTTTCATAACGTCACATGTAATGTGTTCACCTTGTTCATTTTTTTAGTTTTATTTCCGATTTTGAAAAATTTCCCATTGTTGCATTCAGAAATTTCCAAAATTTGGTTGGCTGATGTTGCAGTTTTAAATCATTTTCGGGATTATATTGACTCGTTGAAATTTCTGAAACAATTTTTATTCTTTTCAATATAAATTCAAGATCAAAATTTTTCCCCTTCTCAGCTTCAAAAGATTATTTTTGTAATCCATCAGTTTTTGTAAGTTACCTGTTACCCATGAGGTTATTTCATACCGAAAGATTGCATTCGACAGCACAAATTTCTATGTTAAATTCCAAATTGCTATAGACATTATTAATACATGCTCCACTGGATGGTCGGCTTACCATATTGTGGCAGTTTTTATAACCATAACAAGCAAGTAAATTCAATAAAGAACTTTGAATGGTGTCCAAATTGGAATCACCATCAAGGTTGCATGGCTTTCTCCCAAATCGGTCGGATATAATTTCCAGATTATTAAATAAGTAATTTAAGTTGCACTTCGGGAACCTATAGCACGACATTATTGTGAGTTTCCTTCGGTAATTTTTTTTTATTTTCCACACTTAGGACAATCGTATCCAAAAAATGTTTACTTTCACACAACATATCAACAGAAATTTTTCAATTACTACGAACATACGTATATAATCGTATATAAATATATAAAGTATATAAAAGTCCCACCGTAGCCATCTGAACGGCAACAATGAATAGTTTTGTATCCAGCTATATTATAAATTTGCAGTAAATCACTTTGAAATCAAGTTTGTTGGATACATATAACATTAGGTAGGCTGGGAAAACGTAACATTAGACTTTTAAATCTGTTAAATTTGTTTAAAGAAGAAATGCTTCTGATATTAATTGATATTATGTTGAAAAGGTTACTTACTGACTTATGAAAATGTGATTCAAATCATTTCATTCATTTCATTTCATTTATTTAAGTCTATGGAACAAAATTTCCTTACGGATTAACAATAGCAAAACAGTAATAATTTTTTTTATCTAATCTTAGAAATCTGTTAAGATATAATCGAAACAAATGTTGAGATGAGTCAAACTCTATGAGATTGGAATCTTGATTCAAGGCATATTCATTAATTTCATTAAGAATATAAAATCCACGATTCAGAGTACTGTTTTTGGCATAAGAATTAAAGTGCCGAGTAAAGTTGTGTTCGCCGAATAGCAAGGTGGAACGTAAAATGGAAACTGTGCCAAAAGATTAGAACAATATGTAACCTCCGATTATATTAAAAACAAGTAGCGCTGTCTGGAAGTTATGACGATATTCTAATGTCTGTAACCCAAGTAATAAGCATTTTGAATTGTAGGTTGAAGAGGCTATTCAAATCTAAATGAAGAAAGGGCAAACTTTACAAACACACGCTGCACCCGTTCGATACGTGCATTATGAATATTGGAATGAGGACACCAAATAATAGCAGTATATTCCAACTTAGATCAGACACATGATGTAAAAATGATTTTAAATGTGTTGGGGTCAGAAAATTCTGAACAATTCCTTTTAATGTACGCAATAACTTCATACGCCTTAGGAATAACATAATTGACGTGCGGAATAAATGTAAACCGGAATCGAATAGAACACCTAGATCCAGTTTTGGACAAGGCGATTTCAGAGAAAAATTACCAATTTTGACACACCTGAAGTTTGAATAAATGAAAAGGATTCAATCCCTTCAATAGCAGCTTGGATGAAATAAAATGCAGTATTACTAAAAGAACATCAATTTGTGATAGTAGATCTACCAGGAAAAAAATTCATGTTGATGCGGAGAAATTATTAGCTTTGTTAAGAAAATCAACTTTTTATAAATAACATGTTCAAAAACTTTAGAGATGCTTCCCAATTTAGATACCGGTCACTGCGCTTTCCACCTTTAAAAATCGGGATAACAGAAGCACATTTCCAGCTGTCAATGAAAATTCCCTTACTTAAAGATAAGTTAAAAATATATGTTAGACGAAACATTAAAGAATAAACACACTTTTTCAATATGTGGCCACATAAACCATCCAAATCGGATTTAAAATTATTTTTAATCTGCATAACACCATTATATACGTCATCCTCTGTCACTTCCAACAGACCAATATCAATCATATCAAAAGAGTTTGTAAAATTTACTGAATGCACCCTAGTAGATTCAAAATTTGATTTAAAGAAACGAGCAAACATATTTACTAAGTCGCTACACGACTCAGAGACCAAATTATCAAATTATTAATGGCATTTCTGAAAAAGACTTAGGGTTTGTCTTTATATCACTTTCTTTTTGTAGTATAAATTGATTATATAAAAACTTGTTTAGGAAATTAAATTCTTTTTGATACTGGATAAATTTTTCATTGAAACGTTAGTGGTATTTATTTCGGAGATTCTGTAATTTTTTCAGTCCCGATGTATACCAAGGAAGCTTATAAGGACGAGGCTTACGAAATGTTCTCTCTACAAATAGATAAAACAGTACTCAAAAAGATTTCGTAACATGCAAATATATCTTGTCTATCAAGAATCACGATCCAATCAGCGCAGCTTAGCGCTAAATTTATTACTTCAAAATTACATTGATTAAAGTTGAAATTATTAATTTCATTACATAAAGAATGTTAAAAAAACTGATGAGTCGATTTCAATTATTAAGGGATTCATTAAACACTCGTATATAGAGAACCTTCAATAAAATTAATTTCATGTCGTTTGTTTACGTTCATAGGCAATAAGTTATTAATATATTCACCCAAACTGGTCCACATGATGCCTTTCAAATTGAAGCCACCAAAAACACCAATACGAGCATTTACTGCCACTTTGGATTCCAAGGAAACAATATTTGAAATATGTGCATCACACAATTGATCTGAACTGCAAGGTGGAATATATGACATACATACAATATAACGGACCAGGCACAGAAACAATTAGTTGGTCTAACAATCCATCACCATTATCTATTGTACATAAGGCAGATTTGAATTTACGTTTAACCGGCACTAGTATACCACCGCCCTTTTGAACAGCCTGTTAACCGCATATTCCTATCCTTAGGATAAATGGTGTATAGATTTTCATCAAAGAAATCTGCATTGTAAAAGTCATCGTTAAGCCATGTTTCTACCGAAGCAATAATATCAAAATCACACTCCGATGTAAAATCGTGAATCATTTTACTTTTAGTCCGATCCCCGACAAATTTTGGTAATATACTTTTAACGTTGACTTCCCAGCGGCTATATCTGCTCGCTTGCCGCTGGTTTTAAAATTTATAAAATGATGTATTTTAATATTAGCTGGCCACAAATCAGACTTAATTACACGATCGTAACCATTAGCCGAAATCCCAAGTTGAAAATTGACTTGTTTAACAGTGTTAATGTCAACATCTTTTTTTATAATATTATAACAATCGATATTAGCCTTATCCAATCCACTCTTTTCAGCCACGTAATTAATTATTTGATCTGCAGACACTGTGGGCTTGAACTGCGATAGGTGTGCTCACTTCTTTTTTTTTTATTTATTTATTTAGCTTATACGCTATTTAAGTTACATTGTTTAATTATTTAAAAACAAAATATATTTTATTGCTCTAAAATTTCAGTTTAACGTATTCTACTACTTTACTCTTAAATATGAAAAAATTATTTTCTGATTTAATTTCTGGAGGCATTGCATTAAACATTTTAATACCGTTTTGTAACAGCAAATTCTGATAAAAATTTGTTGAACTAAATGCTACTCTAAAGTTATTTACATTTCTCAAGTTATAAGGTTGCAAATCGGAAAAACATGCAAGAAAGTTTTGCATGTAAATTGGTAACAACTTATTCTTGATTTTAAAAATAAAAATAAATGCATTCATCATCAGGCGTTGGTTTACTGACAGCCACCTAAGTCGGTTTAACATATCCTTTATATGTGTTAGTCGATGACATCGAAGTATACATCTCATTGCTTTGTTTTGCAGTTTCTGCATTCTTTCTTTCATTTGATGAGTGCCAAGAAATATAATTGTGGAGCAGTATTCAAAGTGTGGTTTAATAATAGTGTTGTAAATGGTAGTAGCAGTTATAGTTGATATTTTATAACGTATTCTCCGAAGGAAGGCCACTTTTTTGACGATTTTTTTGCATATATAGTTAATGTGTACATCGAATTTTAGTTTATCATCTAGTAAGGTCCCCAAATATTTTATCTCCTTTACTTTTTCTATGGTTACTCCATTAATATGTATGTCTTCATCACCTCTTCCGTTTATAACCATTGCTTTTGTTTTATTTGTGTTGAATTTAAGTTTGTTCATTTTTAAATATATGTCTACTCTTTCCATTTCTTCATTTAAGATTCGAATGCATTCGCTAGGATTTTTACTACTTATGTAAATAAGAGCATCATCAGCAAACATACACCCTTTCGCAGATGATAAAATATTTTGAAAGTCGTTAATATATATAAGAAACAATAGTGTCCCTAGAACAGCTCCTTGTGGGACCCCGATACCTACATGTTTTGATGATGATAAGTAGTTGCCAATTCTTGTTCTCTGTATTCTGTTGTGTAAATAACTTTTAAACCCCTTAACGCCGTATCTTTCTAATTTTTGCAGCAAAATGTCTTTGTCCACTGTTTCAAATGCTCGTTTTAAATCTAGAAACACAGCAACAATACAATTCTTGTTGTGAATTTCAATTTTCCATTGCGTTATAACTAAATTTAAAAGGGATTCACAGCTATGATGTTTTCGAAATCCAGATTGTGTTTCGTAAAATAGATCATTATCCTCAAAATAATTGACAATTTGTTTATATATAATTTTCTCCATCAGTTTGCTTATAGTTGGAAGCATGTTTACTGGTCTTATATCATTTGGGTTCTTTGTATTTTTAACTTCCTGTATCGGTACAATGCAGGACTCATTTAGACAATCGGGGAAAGTTCCGGATATTAATGAATTATTTATGATGTAATATAATTTTTCACCAAGAAGATCAAAATTATCCAGCAAGATTTTTTTCGTTAAATAATGTTGGTCTTTTTTATAATTCATTAATTTTATAGTATTTTTTATTTCATACAGCGTTATTGTTCTAAATTTGAAATTAAGCTCAGGGTTCACGTTTATAATATTATCATATTGAATATATGGAATACTCGCCACAATTTCGCTCACGCTGTTGATAAAAAATGAGTTAAGCTCCTCAGCTATATCCTTATCTCTGGATAGTATTGTTCCATTTATTTCGAGTTCTGTTATACCGGTAAAGTCTTTTTTAGTACAAATTCTTTTATTTTAGAACACATTTCTTTTTGATTTTCACAGTCATTAATTCTATAATTTATATAATTTCCTTTGGTTCTTTCCAGCTCTGCCGTATACTCATTTCGAAACTGCCTATAATTGTTCCAGTTGTTATCATTACTACACCATGTTGCAAGATTATATAATTGAATTTTCTTACTTTTCATTTCTTTCAAAGTGCCATTATACCACTGTTTACTATTGTTTTCCGACCCAATTTCTTTAATGACTATCATACTGTTTAGGGCATTATTTATTGTATTCACTAGTGCATTTGCCGAAATATTTACCGCGTGTTGTGTATTACTATTAAAAAGTTCAGAATTTTTAATTCTTATGAACAATAACGTCACGATCTGTAGAAGAATTCGATCCAAACACGACAGGCTCCTTCTTACGTTTACGCCTCTGTACAGTCGTCCATTCATGCACGTTTGGTGCTGGTTGCATATCGTCAATATGGTTGTTAACACCAAACAATCTACCATCAGACTCAACCGTTGTAAACGACGAAATAGACGAACATGCCGACACAACTGGTTGACTGTTGTTGTCTGTTACAGCAGTGATCATTTGGGCAGACGTGCAGTTCTCATCTGTAACATCATTAGTGATAGAACCACTTGTCGCTGTTCGTTGTTTTTGTTTTTGGCAATTGCGGTTTCTTTTTCGCGAGGTCGTTAATATCAACTCTCAACTTATCAATCTCTTCACAAAGTGACTTTTTAACTGTTTTTTCAACTCTCTCATTTCGTCGGAAAGAAATGAAATGTGCGACAATAAATTTGATGTACCAACTAGACACTCGTCACAATTGAAAACAATGTTTTTATTTTTCATTACTGCATCACACCAGTTTCCATTAACTTCAGCACAAATGAAATGTAACTTAGCTTTGCATATATGAGAAGCAACAACGTTTTTAGTAGCCGGCTTGAAACATTTAGCACAAAGAGTATTCAGCGGAGAACCCATCATGCACGACTTAACAGATGAGCGATGAGTTCTAGACTGTATTCATTTTCATGTAATTTTCATTTTTCATTTCATGTACGCTAATAAGTGTTATAGAACAATCGATGGAATAAAATTGATTAAAAATGACGGTGACAAATATGGTAATCGGCTTCGTTATTTATTTAATCAAATTCTTTGCCACGATTTGCACGACCTGTAGCATTACGATCTCTATTGCGCAAAGTGGTTGCTTTTAACAAAAAATCACCGGCATCTTCAGCAGAATGAATATATTTAGATCTCGAAAGTTCTCTCATTATCACATAAAACTCTTTCACCTGTAGTGTAAACTCTGGAATAACCAATTGATTTTAACGATTTTACATGGTTTAGAAGAGTCAGTTTTTCTTTACTCAGGAAATCATTAACAAAAACTGACTTCATCATCAACATCATTGCCTTTCGCTTTGAATTAATTTCATTTTTAGGGAAATATGCATCATCAAATTCTGCAGCTTCGAGCCCAACTGCCTATCGCGTTCATTATAGACACAATTGTATCTTCACTCCAGTAATGAGGCAATCATTCTTGACTCGATGATCGTTCAAAATTTTAACGGATTTTTGTAATTCGGTTATTTCCATTTCTGACATCTTATTTTCTCTCTGAACGATATCGAGTCTCTTTTTATTTTCTCCAATATCTTTCAAAGTGTCGTCGAATTGTTTTGCCATAAATGCCATTGAAGTTTAAAGATCATCCAGGTGATTCAGTTTGTTTGGCTTAGACTCAATTCGCTCTTCAAGCTACCCCGTCATCACCACAGATATGACAGATAAACTCCTCTCCATCATTATCCATTAAATGCTCCAACTGACGTTTATCCATAGCAGTGTAGAAAGCATGAAATGTTTTGGCACATTTGTCGCATTGAATTGTGTCTTCTTCTCCTTTTACTTCTGTTCTGCACTCATCACCGAAAATTTTTGTATTTTTATGCTTCTACGGCTTGTGAATGAGATAGCAATAAAAGAGACAGTTTTACAAAGGTACTATCGATCATATCATGAAGTTGTTTCGATATCGGCGTTAAAACAACGGGAAACGGTTCTAGGAGTACCTACATATGGTTAAGGCTGGCATTCATGTTCAGCAGAATCACTTTCCCTATTCGAAATACATACATGCAAATTCTACAAATGGAATTTCGTTTGCACAAATTTTCCGTTGACTACCATTATTGAAATTTTCCCCGTTTGCAGTGTTATCTCAATTTGATTAAATAAAGGCCTAATTAAAAATCGGAATAAAATGAATTTCAATTAACATCAGATCTTTTCTGCTATGTTTAAATTTTTTTTTCTGTGCGGAGATAACCAAAGAGTCACACATGCAAATGAATGTTGGAAAAACTCCACACTATTATATATCTTGGTTAATATAACAGCACGAGCAGATAATCAAGCCCCTTGCAGCAAATTTTGTATGTCTTGGTATACTACGTACACTCGATTTCTAATTAACTACATGCAGGTGTGGTTTCTGACTAAAAACGGAAGTCCGTTTGAGCCCAATACGAACATTTAATTAGTTTTATTCGGAGTTGGTTTTGAGTAAAATAATTTGCAATTAGTTACTCGTGCGTGTGGCTTCCGGAAAAAACAGAACTTCGTTTGAGGCTAATGCGAACCTTTAATTATTTAATTATTATTAGAGAACCATCTTATTAAGTGCATCTGCTTAAAGCGCGTTTAATTGTTAGTCAGGCGAGGTTTAACTATTAAAATTGCTTGAAAAATTCAAAAAACAAAAACCTAAAATTTTTTCCCCAATTCGTTTTCGTTTCGTTCATTTAACAATCTTGTAATTATAAGTCTTTCGGCCAATATTAAGTAAATTACAAAATACATATCACTCCAGTAAAAAAAAAAACAGAATATAATTTAGAATATAACATAAAATTAACTAGTAACTGTTGACTTATGGCGCTCAAATGAAAATGTATTAAAAATAAGCGAAATGAAGAAAAGTAGAAATAATGAGAAAAGATCAAATATGGAATGATATAAGTTAATCAAAATTGCAAAAGTTCTTTTTTGGTTAAAGCATTCAAATTAATTAAGTTAACAATCTTACATTTCTAAACTATTAAGTAAATCACAATATGCATAAATTAAAATAAATACTACTCTAAGTAAATTTAAAAATTTATACATATAAAGTAAAAATTGATTATATAAATTCATATGCTTAAGATCAACCAATAATAATTAGCAAATATCACTTGCAAATGCAGCCGCTAAGGTGTAAAGGAACAATATTCACCTTTCTAAGGGTCGACTGCATATCACAGATAAGTTTACGATTACGAAAAATTCCATATGATACTCTTTACTACTCTTACATTGAAAGATCGCGCTGTAAGATTAAGTTTTTGAATAAACAATTATCTTCTACGAACGGAATGACAAAATTTAAAAGTTTCATATTGGAAACGCGGACATTGGTTAGAATATTTATTTATTTATTGAAAAAATATTCTATAAATAAATGTATATTTTAATTTAATTTAATTTATTTATTCAGCATTGTAATTTTAAGCCTTAAGGCCGATTTGATTAAATTACAATATTGAAACGTATCTTCACCGTAATTCAATAACAAATGCATTATACAAGTTTACAATACTAATGTTATAAAAAAGTTTATGTATCTCATTTTCTTAACTAACTGCTTTTGAGTTAGCACCGTAACACGTTTGTGTTCTTATGTGGTATTTTCTTAACTAACTGCCTTACAATTCTATTTCCTTCCTTAAATACTAAATTCTTTATCAGTTATAATGAATATGAGTTTTCTTATCTTTCAACATATGTTTTCCTAAACGAACAGATGTTTAGGGATTTTCCTTAGTTTAATAATTAGTCTTCTCAATTTGTGTTTAGGATCAATTGTGTCAATGATAAGGGATATTGTGTCTGTGGTTTAAATATGGTTTTTGTTAGTTTAGGATTAGTGGTTTTATCAGTTTAAAGATAATGTTTATTTACAGAAGGATACTTAGTCTAGACAAAAATGTGTTTACATATTTATTACGGTTTAAATGTGTTTCTTAAATACTAAGATAAAATAATGTCTGTGTTTTGGTCATTTACTGAGACTGATCTTGATTTGTTATTTTATTTATGTCGTCTTCGAGTCCGACCTTAACTCGCGCGAAACTACTCTATCAGTATGCAAATCAAATGCGAGCTTATCGCCAATTATAACGCCCAAACATTCATTCAATAACTACCCCATTGTAAGACAAATTCAATTCACATGGATAGGAAGCAAACAACATTGCTTTTGTGTTAGACGGATTCACTTTAAGTTTATTTAAGAACATCCACACAGACATACATTGGAATACATCCTCAATTTTCGCTTGAATAACGTCATTATTGTGATAACTTCCATTGAAAAGCAGCTGAACATCATCAGCATGCGCAAAGCATAAACAATTATCCAATCTACTAAAGAGATCATTTAGGTACAAAATGAAAAGCGTAGGTCCAAGTACTGAACCTTGCGGGACACCACTTCTGACAGGCACTACGTTCGACGTCACACCATTAAGACACACGCATTGCATCCTATCACATAAATATGAATGCATAAGTTTGCACGCATTTCCCCCAAAGTCATATAATTGCGAAAGCTTGTTTATTAGACTGGTGTGATCGTCTCTGTCAAAGGCTTTTTCTAAATCTAGAGAGAAGAATGCTAAAACTGAGAGAATAGAATACTAAAACTGTGGACGTTAACATTGGCTCTGATAGATTCTGTTAGACCCGTCAGCAACATGGAAGTATCACGTAACGCCTAAATCCACACTGCTCATCATTTAGCAGTTTATTTTCTTCGATGTATTGCGAAATGTGGTGCTTCAGGATGAATTATACTGCTTTGGAGAGCACGGACAATATAGCTATTGATCTTAAATTTTCAGAAGTACTATCACTGGATTTCTTTTTAATTGGGAATATTTTAGAAGTTTTCCATAACCTTGGAAAAGTGGAAGTCATTATACAGTTTTAAGCCCATCAAAATAATTTTTCTTCCGATCAACGATATTTTTTTATCAAAATTTTCATCTGAACCAATATATGTAGCTCCAAACTTCGGCAATTTTATTAGCGATATCGAGTGGACTATTTATAATAGCCTTATTTTTAATGGTTGAAGGAAAAAGTTATACGTTCCTTCTCTTCTGGTACTGCTAATTCTATTCCATAAAACTCTGATATCGAGCATTGAGTTTAGTGAGATTGGCAGCTATGCGAATTATTCTTTTAAAGTGTGCTGCCTCTTTATTTATGTTTGCATATTCCACAGAAAAGGCATAATTGTGTTAATTTTATCTTGAAAGGCTTGCCAGTTAGCTTTCTCCACCAAAAATCTAGGTTTAAACTGCTTCTTTTCTTGGGTCTTGTTGTCAGTAATAATTATAGGAAAGTGATCTACGTCTATTGTTGTTTACTTTAGAAGTAGTGCCAAATCTTGTTTACAGATTTGTATTTAATAAAGCTGGGACACACAGCAGAATAGGAAGTGAGTGTGTCGTTGATTCAGTCAGTAGTCAGTAGAAATGTAATCAAGAACTCTGCCTATTTGGAATACATTTTATGACGAAAGCACTTTAGGTTCTGCCATTGAAAATTCTGGAAACGCAGATGCAACTAAATATCGTTGCAGATGGCGATCGTCAATTAAATCCAGGTTTATTACTATTTATGTTTCCTCCACACGCTGTCTGTTTTTGTTTTTGATTTTTTATTCCCCCCGTTCTACGGATCCAGGTCTTTAAACCTGTTCCTGTACGGGGACTCGTCAGAAAGTATAAAAAATTCAAAAAATTATACTTGGTAATCAAAAAATGAAGTTGCAAGAATTAGTTGACATCATAAAGATCGTACTTTTACTAATTTGCATGAAAATTGCGTCATAAGGAGAATATTTTCCACGTGTATACTCAAAAAGTGAAGTTGCAACAATTAGCTGACATAGTGAAGAAACCTATTCTCAACTTAAATCCAGTAAAAAATGATTTTTACTTTCACGTAACAAAAGGTAGAAAAAAAGATCGACAAAACAAAATAGGAAAAAGAACCTTTATCAAGCAACAGAAAAGTCTACCGCGATGAGAAAACACGATGTTTACTTGGCAATTGCCTGTCAACGGAATATTGATTAGAATACATTTTGCAAAAATACAACAACAATCGTTGATCGATAAATGCAAGAAATGAACATCCCAGAAATGTGACGACACATTTCTCACTCACTTCCTCACTTCCCTTGAGGGAAAAGATGTAACGAACAGCTTTGTTCAAAGATAATTAAATGGAGTTTCATATATTTCTGGTTAGTAGCAGAGTATGTAACTAGAGCGGCCAAGAGCCACAAGAGCTTCTTCCACAAGACCATTTACGCCGCCGTACATATGCCAATAGGAATAAACAGAATTGCCGGTTCTGGGCAATGGAAAATCCTCAAACTATTCATCAGCCACATTTGCATCCATTAAAAGTGACAGCCTGGTGTGCAATTTGGTCAGGAGGAATCATTGGACCTTACTTCTTTGAAACTAAAAACGGAGTAACGGTAACTGTCAATAGGGAGCGATATCGTGATATGATTGAAAACTTTTTAACGGCACAACTGACTGCATGCTTTGAGCTTGATTAACATGTATCAACAAGACGGTGCCACTCGCATACAGCCAGGGCTACAGTGGAATTACTGCGAGATTATTTCAAGAAATAAATGATGTTGATTGGCCTCCACGGTCGCCGCCTGACTTGACTGCTCAGGACTTCTTTTTGTGGGGATATCTGAAAGGCAAGGTTTATGCAAACAAACCAGAAACGCTTGAGCAACTTAAACAAAATATTCGTGATGAAATTAATGAAATATCGCGTGAAATGTGTGAGAATGTAATGAAAAATGTGCTCAAAATGGCTCGCATTTGTGAGGCTAACAGAGGCGGACATTTATCTGATATTGTATTCCATACATAATTGCCGACATTAAATAAAACATTTATCAATATAAGATCCATTCTTTTTCATTTAATAAAAAACTATAAACAAACAAAATAGTATACCTTCCCGACGGACGCCCTGTAGTATGTATCGATGAAAGGCAAAGGCATTGAGTTGATTGCCGACTTCACAGCATCAACCAAGTTACAATTAATACCACTCATTATAATAACATCTGAGTACTGAACCAGCAAGTCGGAAATATAATTCTCAAATAGTTCAAGAGTGCCATGCGTTAGATAAACAACTCCAAACTCCAACAATTCTACAAACAAGCATTCAAGTACACTGTAGTTGTCGCACTTAAAAACTACTTTATAGTTTATATTTATATTTAATGGAAACATACAGCGCATCTAGATGGTACAGACGATTTTAACCAAGTCTCACTGACACCAACGGCATATTAAAAGAGATTTTTAATTTCAGAAAGTTTTGTGGATCTTTCGCAAAGGTTAAAACTTTGGCAATTGAAGTGACCTATATTCAAGTTGCTTACAAATGCACTTAATTTTGAGCGTAGTTACAAGTTATCATAAATAATATTTCGTAATTCACAATTATTCATAGCAAAAATCTGAATGATGCGACATAAATATCAAAAAGCATAATTAAAATAAAGATACAAAAGTTTTCCCAACAATCGGGAAGTACTACTGTTTAGGGTTAAACATGTTTGATAAGATAAGAAGGGTCGTGGTTTTGTCTATAGTGTTTGTTTAGGTATTGCATATTGAATCGTATTGAAGCCACATGCATCGATTGCTAAGAACAACACACATAAAAGTCCACTTGAGAATAGCATAAAGAGTTTAAGATATGAAACGCTAAACCGTAACGGGTAGTAGAAAAAACCTTTAAACAAGTGCTGGTCGGCTCTTGTCGTCAGTATGCGTGGGATCGCTGTATGCAGTCTGCCATATGGAGCATTAGTGATAATACGTATCAATAGTTTATATTTGTGTACTGTTCCTATAGTTTGTAAGAATATTTTGGAATTAACTAAAATCAGTTCTTGCCAAAGACTCAAAGCGAACAGTTTTATTATTTGATGTCCCGCTAAACAAGTACTTTAACATCAAGTGGATCTTGATCTTTTGTCATGACACCATTAAATTAAAACATATTTTCTTATTTTGGCACACCGTTGTAGCCTTTTGCAACCATGAGCTAATTTTAAAGCAGCAGACGTTATTCGAGTAGATCCGGAACTGAACATTACCGCCTATAACATTCTTGAGCCGGAGAGGACTCGAATGATAATAGCTCGCACCTTGTATGGACAGAATGAAATTTAACCATCATGAATGTAGCAGCAGTGTTGAATTTCGGCGGAACTCAGGGGAACATTACTCGTCTCTGCTATTCTAGTTATGGGTTCTATTAGATTATGAATTCCTTGCGGCAAACCATTTGTGCGTTTATCTGACCTACTTAGACGTCTTTGCATTATGTTGTTTTGTGTCCTCAGATACTTCAATTCATTTTTGCAATCAGCAATATCCTTTTGAAGCAGCTTGTTTTCCTGTTCAGCTTCAGTAAGTTGTTTCTTGCAGACAATTACGTATTCCGTCACTTTCCTTAAACTGTCTAAAAATTCCACCCATAGCGTTTCAGTCTCAGCCGCAAATATTTTCAATCATTGTTCCATTTGAATTTTCATTTTCTTTGCCAGATCTTTTTTATAGTTCCAAACCTTGCCCGCTTTTCCTTTGTGCGCCACAATCAACGCAGGTGTAAGCCAGTGTCTTGTTAGTTCTCACTTCGCTGTCATTAATGTTGATGCGTTTTGAATGGAAATAACTTTTGTAGCTTTTATACCCAATGCTATATTCCGTCTTCCGGATTTTTTTTCTTGCAAACCGGATAAATGCATATTTTGATATTTGGTGTCGTAGCAAATAAATGTAGAACCCATCAACAGGTCATAAACAACAAACAAATTGTTTATAGATGGCGGCACTTGTACATAAATCAAACAATGTACAGACTCAATAGCAGGCAGAAGTAATCAATCTTGGCCAATTTTTTACAAATATGTCGTTGACTGTTATTTGTGTATGCGACATCAAGTAACTTTGAATAATAATCTACAGTATATATTGAGATTAATCACAAAAAACTACTTTTATTTTTTTTAAATTAATTTTCAGAGAAGCACAAAATTTTTAGCTGCTCTTTTTTAGCAGTCTGAACAAATTTTTGATAAATATTTAGAATTAAAATTGTCGGAAATTATTGTTGTTGATACACTGGTATAGCAAAAAGTACATTTTTGCTTATTTACGGCAATATGATTCACCACAAGAAGGAAATATTTTCTTTCACATTCAAAAATCTGTCTCTACTTTGTACGAAGGAGTGGGGACTATTTCGTGATTTAAAAAACTTTCCTGTGGACTGCAATCCCAGGCACAATACTCTCATTGACTTTGACGTCTTTGGATGACCAGGCATTTGTAATTTTCTTTTCCAAATTACTAAAGTCATTCCCCTGAGTCTTTGCCCGCTGTCATGATGAATCTTTCTTCGACAAATATTCTATTAGTTTGTTTATATTTATATTTATCGTTCAATATTTGAATAAATTGGAGTTACTAAGAGTTTTGCAAAAAATCGCTATTAGGACAACTTGTCATAAACTTTGAAATATACGAAATTTGTACATCGTGCTTAAACGGCGGCTTGTTTCTTAAGGACATAAACAATAAAAATAGTAAAAACATGTTGCTACATTCAATTGTCAATATAGATATATACATTCTTTCTACATTCTTCTTTAAATTATTTCTCGTGAATTTACCACTTGAAAAGGCTACCAATATATCATCAACATAGATAGTAGTAGCATTAATTTCATTCAAAAATAAGAAATAAATATGTATATGTTGGTCCTCGTATATTGCGTTGTGTAAAAGTCATTTGTTTCAACATTCCTTTAATTTTACATTCGCCCTCAATCAGCCTTGTTTTAGACTACATATGGGTTTATTCAACTTACTCATCAAACTTTCTTGGTCCTTTTTGTGGTGTGCAGATGAATGTAATTTCGTGCGGTTTATTCTTTAATGAAATAATTAAAATTTATACTAAGATGTAATAAGATGCACTAAAAGCATCGGATTTATGCTACAAAGCGTAAATTATAATACATAACGTAAAGTATCATCTTGAGACCTGATTCTCATTGGCCCACAGATTTTTGTATGTACCAATAGCAACAAATTATTCGATACCATTGCACCAATTGGTTTCTGAAGGCTTTGCTAACATTTTCTATAATAAACATGTATCACAATTATATTCACTTCATACCCTTTAATTTTTTTGAGATGATGAAAGCTTAAATGCTAAAATTACCTGCACCCCAATTCATTCTTATAATTTTTTTTATTCAATATTTAGATGTCAGATCTTTTGATGTTGATTTATAAATACTATTTTGTATATTCACTTTGAACTAGAATTCTTTATTTTCGGGTGTCTCTGATTTATTTTCCAACAATTCCATAGAATATATCATTTCAGTCACCTTCGTAATAGATAACAAGGTTGATATCATTTCCGGTATATTTATACAAGGATGCTCCACAATCTAAAGCTCGAGCCATTTGATTCTCATCATTCCTACACGTATTGATCGCTAGCATAGCGCTAGCTATATTACTGTTTTCGATTTTCGAATGGCACTGTGGTCGTAGGTGAAATGAAGAAACCTGTGCCTTAGCAAAACAGGAATTCTCGCTTCTTCGAAGTTATTCTTTTAAAAATTTGTTTTTCAATTAACATAAAATTGCAAACTAAAGTTCATTTGGAATTTCTATATCTGCATGCTGCTACGGGACGAAACTTTTCTTAGGAATTCGATTTAGACCGCACGAATTGTTTAAATAAATTAACCCTAAATTTTTGTTTGCACTACAAGAGTTTTCCAGTTCATACCAAGAATTCCGTAGACTTCAACAATCTTATAAATGAATCAATTCCAACGTTTTTATGGCCAAAGTTTCGTCAATAAGTGCTTTAAGCATTCTGATTCTCCAAGTTCCTTTCTCCTGAATAGTTCAACAATCTTATAAATGAATCAATTCCGACGTTTTTATGGTCAAAGTTATTGACGACAATGCTTTAAGCATTCTGATTCTCCAAGTTCCTTTCTCCTGAATAGTTGCCAATCTTGGGTAATTAAGGGGCTTTTTTTCTATATTGATCATGAGACGTGACTATTTGAATTATGTTTAACTATCTGAAAATTGGAGATTATTGTACCCTATGATATAAATAATACAAAAAAGTATTGTTGTATTTGTCGTTCTGGTTACATAGAAATAGAACCATTTGTTTCTTTTATTCGTCATATTTTAATTTTTCGTATTCCTCTTATTAAGATACCTTTTGATAAGACATGTAAAACTCTATATTTATACTTCCACTTGGAGGATCCCAAGGAAGCAAGCGTTTATAGTATCATAGATGATGGTATATGTAAGTCAGTTCACCGAACTGAATTTTCTGTAATGTGTAAAAACCAAACAAGTACTTTTAACCGTCATCTGCTAGGTGTTATTTGATAAATCGTTGTACGATTTATTAAGGTAATTGTTAGTGGAAATGCGTTTCAGTTCTGTTGGGAAAAGATATACTCGTAAATTGTCATATCATTGAAATTACTACGAACCTGGTTATACATTTTTTACAATATATTTCTATTACCTGAACGATTTTAGTAGAAAATCGATGGAATTTTTAAAATATCGGAAAAATATTAGAGGCTTCAAATTAAATCATGTATGGAAAATTGCCTATCATTAATTTAGCTTCAAGATTTTTGGATCACTACTTGCGAACAAAATATAGTTTTGTTACTTTTACTGATATTTATATTAAAGAACATTTTTAAAAGCTAAATGTATTTATATATATTTTTTTAAAGGCTTGAACATAATGAAGAAGTGAAATTGTACGTAATATGATTATTTACCTATACCTATATTTTGACACCGTATTTCATCATTTATCATTTATGTCTAATTCTAAAATTTTAAACAATTGGAAACTATAAAGACGTTTTCAGATTCACTTATTTCATCGTGCCAATTTTACGTTTTTACTTTCCTTTTTTTCAAAAAAAAAATAAAAAATAAAAATAAAAATAAAGATAAATAAATAAAAATAAAAGTTTTCAATGGTCGTCCAAAAAATTGCTTCTCTACTTTTCCGAAAAATTAGTAATAGACAGATGCTCCTACTTATTCTTATATAGTAACTACTTTAAGCCAGACATCTCCAAAATCGTTTTTCAGAAATTTAAGAAATTTTAAGAAATAATTTTTATTTCTTCAAAATTCCCAAAATTATTAAAGTTTTATTCAGTCACAAATCTCAAAAGAAGTTCAACAAATCTAACAAACTCGTATTAAAATTGGAAAAAAAATTGTTTTTCAATTATTGGTCCTTTTTTCAAAAATTGGGAAGTTAGTTAAGGAGGTGTGATGTTTGTTTGAAGCAGAAATAAAGTCTTGCACAATACGCCTAGAAGAATTTACCACACACTTTCAAAAAGAAATTGAGTCGGTTACTACAAAATGATGCGAACAGCTTTTGGTAAAATTAAAAACCAAACGTAGATGTAATTGCGTATTACGGTCCGAAACGTAACAGGTTATCAATTTTTCAGTTTCAAAAGTAAAGTTAAATAAACCACACATAAAGTTATAATTTCGATGAAACTTCTTTTATTATATGTATGTAAGAATTCATGATATTCCTATTCATGATTGGATCTTGCCATTATTAAAATGATCGCCTCTGAATTGGTTGCAGTAGTGGATTCTTTTGAGGTAGTTTTTGACCACTTTTTCGCATATTTCGAGCGGTATCTTAGCGATAACTTGATGAATGTTGGTTTTCAAATGCTCCAACGTTTGGGGATTATCCGCGTAAACATGGTCTTTGACGTAGCCTCACAAATAAAATCTAAAGACGATGTTGGATGTTGTTGAAGCGTGAAATTACGCTTTCTGGAAACTTCTCATGCAATAAAGCCAAAATCGGTCATGTTGTGTGGTTCGTGGTGATTATGACGGGCATAATAACCCCGGAGTGCACGAAAAGTGCTTCGTTTGAATCATCGCTTTTGTAGTAAGTTTTAACTATTTACGCGTTCTTCGGTTGTTAAACGATACATATTCGTAAATGGCATACCTTTTACTAAATATATAACACTTTAGATGACAGGGATTTAACTGCTGACAGCCTTGCCAGACCGGCGATTTTGAAACCACTAAATGGATAACCCTGTACAATTGGTATGGGTGCTAGCTGAGTCATGTGTGCGACGTTGGATTTGAAAGGTCGGTACGTTGCGCATCATAGACAGTAAGCAATGTTCAATAACGCTATTCGCAAGTTGATAACGAGGCTGACACAGTCATTTTTGGTATACTTAAATTTCACCAATATTTATTAATTTACTGTCGTGACAAATAAACAGACGATATCCTAGATATTTTTTTCAAGCAAGGAAACTCTGCCGTCTGCATGAAATAGTACACTCTGTTCTAACAACAGGTTGATTATAATGCCAAATTTATGAAATCAAGACAAAACGCTAACGCGGATGCATTGTCTAGGTTACCACTTGCTGAAGTTTACAAATCCATCGAAGAAATCTACGTGATCGAAGAAGAGGCTTGAATAATGTATGTAAATTAACAAAATTAGGAAGGAAAAGTAGCTGAGTTTCAGAATTAAAAATTTCACATTTGCCACTGTTTTCGAAATCCAAAATCCATTGCAACCAAAAACATTTATCTTTTATCAACTGGCAGATCTTCAATTGGAATTATTGATTACAAAATGTTGTTGCGGTGTTGTTGTAAAATTATATTATTTGTAACAGTGTTAATGTTTAAATAAAAAATGTCGTACCTATGTTATTAATTTTACAGTTGCTGAACGGTACCAGCATTTTTATTCAAAATACTAAACAGAAAATTTGCGTCAGGAAATCCTGAAACTGCAGAAAAATCTAGGCGATGTTTAGATGTCATGTAGAATGATCACAATATCCAGGTCTAAAAAAGCAGTTCAGTTTAAGACAAATTTGGCCATATGGAATACAATTCCAATACAATTCTTCAAAAATATAAATCCGCAGCTCCTACGAACTAAAGTAAAAGCACCACTGTCTGTCACCAACAACACTCTACGTAGCGACTCCGGTGGACCTTTTCCGAAATTAGCAACCGATATGCTGAAAAGTACAGTATCTATTTTTTAGGTGGTATAGGTGAAATAACAAATAAAGAGAAATTACATTAAAAAATAATTTGAGCTTGACTTTGGTCTTTGAATTATATTAAGAGGGAGGTGTAGTCATCACTATGGATGTTATTAAGAAGGGTAAGTTGACAGTTGTCATTTTTATTGATTAAGCGACTTAAAAACTTCGATTATATTATGCTTTAATCCATTGCCATCTGGTGTACCTATATATACCAATAGTATATGCTGCTAAAAATTGTATTTGTCTGAAATCTTTGCAAAGTGCACAAAATAAAGCATTAGAAATTGTTTACAACTTGTCAATAGAGTTTCCTATCGTTAACTAGTTTAAGAATTATGCTAAAAGTGATCTTCCTGTAAACGGAATATGTATATAAGCAAAACCTTTGTTTGTTTATGTTCAAATCTGAGGGTCAATTTGGAAATGTTACAAATCATTTCTTCAACATTTTGCCCAATCCCAAGTAAGCAGACGTCAACGTCTAAATTTAGTGCTTTCAAGATGTAGACTTGAGCTGACAAAGCAAAAAGTAAGCTACGCTGGGTCTCATGTATTTGATGAATTACCGCATGGTCTTAGGCAAATTGCCAGAATATCAGAATTTAAATTTAAAATTAAATTACATTTACTTGTAAGAATTGAAACACTTCTATAATTTATTTCCTTCTTTAAAATATTATATTATGATTTCTAATTTTTAATATTAATTCATATATATATTTTTTCTTCTTCGGATTTTTAAATGTTAACTTGAATATTATTAATTTTGCCAAATTGTCTCTATTAAAATCTATAAGGCGCAGAGACATTATAAACACTGTTAATAATAATTGTATGAAGAAAAAAAAGAGTTATTCATGGGATATTGAACCATGTAACTATCTCCGATTATTTTGTAGGGTCTCTTACTCATATTTAAATAGTTATCAGGGCTTCTAATGTATTATACATTAAAAATACAATGATGATTGATGATTTCTGAATCTGTATTATAAATCTTTTGAACTCAGATAAAAATGAGTCCGTTTATAAAAGTTGTGATCAAAGCCTACCCACAAACACAATTTAGAAATCTAAATTATGATACAAAAGTATCATAATTATTATCATTTGTCATTTAGTAACCATTTCTAGTAAAGGTTATTCGATTAATTGGTAGATTTCGAATAAACAAATTATACATATGACATATTGAATACAAGAATATAAGTATTTGTATGGATTTGTATATTTATATCCTGTTTATAACGCAAATTGCTGATTTTCAAAAATACAGAAGTCGGTATTTCTTAAATATCTTGCATTAAATGTGTCAAGAAGTCGGAATTTTTGTTCGAATATCAGTATGAGGCAATATTCGAACATTTTGCAGTCAGAAAATGATGTTAATTTATGGTTTCATATGCATTATACACATACATATGCATTGAGTTGCAAGGAGCCAGGTGTAATATGTATTTTCTTGAAAAAAATATTCTTAAGCTGAAAATTACTCATTGTGTGCCTGATATTTGATAGAGTGTTGTTCGTCTTATTGGATATAGTAAATTCCCCATATCGTAGATACGCGTCGTAAAAGCTTCTGGTTAGTTATGCTTGATAGGTAATAAGCAACTTTAGATTTGTGTGGCTGAACTGCTCTCGGGTGTGCTTTCAAGACTGTTATTGTCATAATGTATTTGCTTTTTGCAGTTGTATGATATCAATTGATGGAACGTGTTCGCCTTAAATTTAACTTTTCCAGTTAGTCATTGCATTGCAGATAATATTGGTTTGACTGAAACATAAACCATGGGCTCAACCACTGGCGATAGCTTGACGGACCCAGCATTAAATGTCACCAGCAGCACAATCACGCCACAACCATCTACATCAATGAAATTGAATTTTATGGTGCAACCCACGCCACAACAAATGGCCTCCCCTCCTTTGGATCCTCTGAGCCACATGGGTGACGGCATTTTCCTGCAGACAAAAACCGCGCAGGGCTTGGCTGGTATTTTTGTTTGGGCCGCATTGTTTATCACATGCCAACAGGTGCTTATTTTTCTGTATTTGACCGTATCTATTTTTCTATTCCTGATTTATGTTGGCCATATTTACAGATATACCAGCATCTGCGTTGGTATACAAATCCTCAGGAACAACGCTGGATCGTGCGGATTTTGTTTATTGTTCCCATATATGCAACATACTCATGGATAAGTCTGTTGTTTTTTAATTCGGATAATGTTTATGTCTACTTCTTTACTGTGCGAGATTGTTACGAAGGTAAGTATTGTAATTGGATGTACGCCCACGGGTTTGAAAACTCTTTAAACTGTGTTTATCTTAGAACGACAGCCATATTTCCTGATGCATAAAATGTTAAACTTTTATTTGCATAGCAGACATTTAACACTACAATAGGCCTAAAATGTAGTAGAAATAAAATAAATCAACTGAAACTGCTTACTAAGATGGAGACTTTATTGACTCGATTATTGGCTGTAAGTCGCGCATACCAAAGAATTCAAGTACTTAAGGCTGAAAGAGATAGAAACGGCTTTGAACACTTTTTACTACAAGTGTTTTTAAGGAACTGAATACATATAAATCATATTCAAAGTCATCTTGCTCGGAGAAGCGAAAATTCAACAGAACTTGACAATCTCTAAGTATCGCCAGCACTGACATTTAAAACAGCTGATCAATTGGCCAAATTTTGTAAATACACAAAACAACAAAATAATAAAATATAACAATTGTTGCTGAAAATAAACAAATTTTGGTCAGTTAGTTGTTTCTGAGGAATGGGGAAATTTTAATTTGGGCTCTCTGATTGTTATTCACTTGGGAATAACCAGATTCTTCCGCAGAATTTCCCAAGCAGCTCACGACTTCCGACCTTAGGGCAAGTGTTCCCTGGTAATGTCATCAGACTTCCGTTTAATTATAGCTAAAGTGAGAAGGCGTCTAGTTGAGAAACCTAAATGGCATGCTCACACCGATGCGTCTTAGGTCAGTAGGTAACTTCTGTTACTGAAACTCAACTCACCAGCCTAGAGGTCGTTGGCAGGTAAGCCGCTAATCTTCAATAAAATGTTCATGAAAACACCGAAGAAAATAATAAAACGAACCCTCCCCCTAAATGTTGACGACCCCCGGAAACGTTAGAAGGACCATGATTTAAGGATATACACCTAGAAGAGAAGTTGCCTCTACCCGACTAGCAGCGGATGTCCTTGATAAATATAAAGTTGACATTGCCGCCATCCAGGAGATGCGATGGACATGACAAGGATGTACTCGGCGTAAAAACTGTGACAACCACTATAGCTGCCACGCAGAAAGGCATGAATTTCGATGTGGATTTGTTGTGGGGAAGAGACTGAAACACCCTGTCTCGCGGTTTAACCCTATAAGTGACCGTATAGCCATTATCCGCATCAAAGCAAAATATTTTTTCATTATGTTGATTTGTGCACATACTCTGACAGAAGAGAAAAATGAGGGGACCAAAGACACATTTTACGAGTGCCTAGAAGAAGCATATGACCACTGCCCTGGCCACGACTTTAAAATTGTTCTGGGAGATTTTAAAGCTAAAGTAGTAAGGGAAAATGTTCTCAGTCCAACAGTCGGAAAATTCAGTCTACACGGTAACACCTCCGAAAACGGATTCGGACTGGTTTCGTTCGCTGCGGCACGTAATATTGTAGTTAGTGGAACCAGATTCCCGCATAAAAACATCCACAAGGCAACGTGGTTACCTCCTGATTATAACACGAGGAATCAGATTGTTCATGTGGTAATAGATGGAAGGCATGCTTTTACTGTCATAGACGTGTGTGTGATTCGTGGTGCTAATATTAACTCAGAAGACCTCCTGGTTGCAGCTAAGGTACGCACGAGATTAAGCAGAACGAAAAATGTTCGTAACCAGGCACAAAGGAAGCTCGACGCCGCTAGGCTGCATACCCCTGAGATAACCACAGCTTACTCCACCAAACTCTCTCAACTACTACGACTAAACGCCCTTGATCCTGATGTTCCTGACGTACGGTGGCGACATATTGCGTATTTTATGGTAACTGCTGTGAAAATCATACTTGGGAATAAGAAACCGCGCTCAGACGTACCAGGGGTACGATAAAGAATGTCGCATAGTGCCTGAGGAAAAGGATGCTGTGTAGAAGGCAACGCTGCAACCAATTGTAACGCGTGCAGTTAGGGAACACTACAAGGGGCACAGAAGAGAGCCACACCAACTTTTTAGGCGGAAAAAGCGGTTGTGGAAATAGCGTGAGAGTGAGGAAATAGAAAAATACAGGGATAGAGGTGAAGTCCGAAAATTCTACCAAAAGATAAGTACAGGGTATGGAACAGGGCCCCCCTCCTGTAAGGATAGCGAGGAAAATTTGATCCCAGATACGCATAATGTGTTGCAATTATAGAGATACCATTTTTATAAGCTCTTAGTTCCGGATGACAACACGAGTGAAGAAATCACCCCAATTATCGACGAAAGGTATAAATTGCCCAGTTCTAAGCCAAACAGAGATCAGAACAGCAGTATTGCGTCTTTAGAACAAGAAAGCTGCGGGCGCTGTTCAAATCTGGTGGTGATGAGCTGATAAACAGTCTGTACCAGACACTGGTTCTATCTGTGTTGTTATATGGCGCAAAATCCTGTGTTATGACGCAAGCAGTGCTGGCAGTTTTCGAGAGGAAAATACTCCGCAAAATATATGGACCCATCATCGTTAACGGAGAGCGTCGGCGTCGCATGAACAATGAGCTGTATGAGCTATATACCGACATTGACGTGGTCAAATGCATCAATATGCAGCGATTGCGGTGGCTAGGTTATGTTGTGCGGATGGAGCCAAATGCTCCGGCACTGAAAGTTTTCGACAACGAACTAGATGGACGGCACAGAAGAGGGCGAGCAAAACTCCGTTGGGAGCACCAGGTTTTTGAAATACTATCGAAACTTGATGTGACGAATTGGAAGAGAAGGGCAGAAGATCGAAGCGCTTGGAATTATTTTCTACGAGTGGCGTATGATAGCTACGGATTTTGTCGCCGCGAAATTTCTTGTCATCCGTCATTAAATCGCTTGCCTCTTTGTAACGACAACTCATCGCAGGTAGTACTCTTCTTCCAGGATAAATGTATCCAATTGGATGATGGAGAAGCCGATTTTTTCTTCATCTTTCGCTAAACTCATCCACTCAATATGTACAAGCTTTGCAGGAATGGCTATATAATTTTTTTTACCGAAGTCTGCCTTCTAATCGACGAAAGCGCTTAGGTCGTTTCCAGGATTTGCCCAAGTGCGAAAACCTGCCCGGTGTCGGGGCAGACCTGAGAACATAGTACAGTAGTAACTTGCTTTAGATGGATCAAACCAGTTATTTTCGGCTGTTTTGTCCGAAATTTGAAAATTTTTTGGAAAATTAATTTAGAGCTTGTTGTGCAAACTTCTAATTTTCTAATAGCATTTCAGAAACCTCTATGGTATTGGCTGTCAGGTCCACATGTCCACAGTATTTTAATTAGTTAAGTAAGAACAATACTCACAATCGATTTCAATACCTTATATCTTACAGCTTTTGTAATATACAATTTCCTTTCGCTTTGCTATGAATATCTTGGAGGGGAGGGCAACATAATGTCTGAGATCCGTGGAAAGCCGATTAAAACCTCCTGTCTGTATGGAACGTGCTGTTTGAAGGGTAAAACCTATACAATCGGATTTCTTCGTTTCTGTAAACAGGCTACCTTGCAATTTTGCTTGGTAAAGCCTTTGGTTGCATTTATAATAATATTCTTGCAAGTTTTCGGTCATTACCATGACGGAGATTGGAGGTAATTCGCAAACATGTAATTTATTGGAAGCTGTACAAATAAGATAGTATTGTAAACGTTTTTGTATTCTAGTGCCGACGGCGGATATATCTACATTACTGTCATATATAATATATCCGTCTCATTAGCTCTATATGGGTTATATCTGTTCTATTTCGCTACCCGTGACTTACTTACACCATTCGAACCCGTCTTGAAGTTCTGCACCATAAAGTCGGTAATTTTCTTATCTTTCTGGCAAGGTGAGTTATGCATGATGAATAATGTACTTACTGACCAGACTAATTTGTTATAATTTTTCTCTCACCATCTATAGGTGTTGGCCTAGCCATATTAGAAAAGGCAAAAGTTATATCTCCCATCGTAGACAGCGCTGGCACTGTGACATCGGCCGGTACGGTGTCGGCAGGATACCAAAACTTCTTCATTTGCATTGAAATGTTATTTGCCGCCATTGCTTTGCGTTACGCTTTTCCCTACCAGGTAAGAACGTTATTATATCATTTTGTTGTTCCATTCTTTTGGTACAATTAATTTCTGCCTCTACCTTTCGGACGAATTGAGCCATTGGTTCCATGGCGAGCTATTCGCACATAAGTGATTAAATTGGCTTAAATTACAAAAAAGAATCTCGAAATAGCCCATAGCATTCAGACATGGCAGTGTTGTTATCATATCCTATCACTGTATCGTTTCGTAACAACAGGCAGTTATGTGAATATTTTGTATAGCCGTGTTTAAAACAATGCACAACATCTGATGTTTTAATTTTCGTAAAGGCTATCGTTTCATTTATGACAAACGTAATATTCTCTGTTTTTTTAGGTGTATGCCCGTAGTTGTATTGGTGATGGTCATGGTCGTTCAGTAACCATGCAGTCGATTTCCAGCAGTCTAAAAGTATAATATTAACCGATATTAAAAAATAATTTAATAATATTAATGCATATTTACCTTTTCCGCCAGGAAACTATGAACCCTAAAGATATTATGACAGATGCAATACACAATTTCCATCCACAGTACCAACAGTACACCCAATATAGCTCCGGTAAGTCTTATCAATATTGCTTCTATTTGCCTCTCTCTGGTTGGATCGCTGTTTCAGTAACTAGTGTTTTATAGTTGGCATGATATAATTTACGTTTTGTGGCAGCATGGGTATTTTTCGTTTATTGCACTTTCACATAGCTATTTTGGTAGCACAATATTTGTCACAATGTTTCAGTTTCATACCAAGGTGAAACACCAATTCCGGTAAAATTAATCCTGATGCTCACTGACCAGAACGTGTTTCAACTAGGAATACGATTCTGGGACGTCCCCTCTAACTCTTGGTTGAAATTCACACAACACAAATAAGCATGATAAAGGTTGTTTGTTTCTCTAACTACCATCATCCTCATTAACACCTTTACTTTCACATGTATTATTTTAACGCTATGTTCATTTTACATACTTTGTATATATTTCCATTAATCGGCATCAATATTTATATTTATGTGATAAACGACGAGAATAGAATATACATATGTTCGTTATTGTAATATTGGGAATGGTCAAAAAGTCGGATGTTCGTATGCTGCTGAATCAAGAATAATAGAAAGTAACTCTTCCGAGGATGAAGCACTTTGCCACCACCAAAACACCAACCATAATCCCATCACGGATGGCTCCCTAAAAATTAAACTATTCAAAAATAACTTCAAAATGAGTTCCTCATTTTCAGCAATGTTTTTAAAAATGTTGGCAAAGAGATGGTATATAAAAATGAGCAGAAGTGCACAACAATTAGAATTGTCAATGCTAATAATTTTTACAGCGATAGTAAGTCAAGATCGAAAGCCGAAGATCGGAAGGTAGCTCTAATATTATCTATTAATAGCATCATACGGAGTCGCAGATGCCTCGATTCAGAATATTGCGAAATCCGGGCTTAAATCGCTTACCTCACTTTTTTGCGCCACATAATAATGTAGCTGTAACCATTTATCACTAAAGCCTACATCACTCTCGTACATCACTTTAGACTTGGCATTTGTTTCCACATCTCACAATGTAACATTGAACTAAAAACAATATTTCTTTTGCTTTTTTTTTGTAATTTTCAGAAGTTACCTCGTCCCAACGTTATGAAAAACTTTAGATATGCCTATTGGAAATCAAAAATATTTCAATTTGTTTGAACGTATTTTTATGGAACATATTTGCCTTTAAGATAAATGCGAAATTTAAAAGACAATTTATATTTCTTTAAATAACAATAAATTGAACATTAGTTTATAAGTCAATCGAATATGAAAGAAAAGCCACCATAATTGCCTTACACACAGCTGTTGAATTAATTTTTCAAACGCCAGCTAATCCGAAAACAGGTTAAATATTGTTAACTAACGGGATTAGCTTGACCACAATCTTGGAAATATTTTGATCTACTTTATAATGTATTTGAAGCTGTGCATTTATTTCTTAGCATATTCGTATTTCCCAAACAAAAAAAAAAAAACTATTTTACACATAAATACAAATCTTATGCCTAAGTACTTAATTTTTATGTGATAGATAAATGTTTATATATCCGAGCATATTGTTTATAGACAAGCTTATTTCTTTTGTTTACGAAGATCTATTTGTGCCTGTACAGGATGTATATTTCTTTTCGTATATTAGAATTGAACTCTTATCGTATAACAAATTGGATTTTAATGTTATAATGATTCTAAATGTTTCGATATTGAAATAAACTGGAATTTCGTCTAAAGGATGTAAGTCGTATAGAGATGCAAATAGCACCACCAAAATTATTAATAAATGCATCAGAAAGAATTTCGCTCAAACTTAATATTGCATATAGTTTTCCATTCATGAAGGTCTTCAGTACAAGCTGTATATACTAATTTAGAAACATACATTTCAATTAAATGAAAATGGCTTATGTCTTAAGATGTTCCAGAAGTTTCATGCCGCAAGTGTATTGAAGGGATGCAATCCCTTATTATCCCCACACGGTTTAAAGTGATTATAAACTAATGATAACTAACACTATTGGTGTGAAATTGGCATCAAATCAGTTTAAAATTATATAGCTCGACAACTGAAACATTCTATGCACAATCAAAAGAGTTCCAAAAAATCAACGCATTGCACAACGGATTGTCGCTACACAAATAAACATAATACATTCGAAAAGTACTTAATGCTGAAAGAAATTCCAATTAATTGCAAAGAAACGCGAAATAAAGAACGGCCGACCATTTATGAATTTGGTAGGCATGTGTTTTTATGTGACTTCACATGATAGCGGGTTCAAACTCCGTAAAAGTCATTCCGATTTCTTTGAGCTGTGGTATTCTCATTGGCGATAATAAAGTTTCTAGCATTGAAGTTCGTTCAGAATCGCCATTAAACAGTATAAGCTTACTACATTAATCAAATCTTGTTTCCTACGCTTTTCATGAGCAACGTTGGCGTCATTCGATTCAACACCATTTTTTCTATACGCTAAATTGAAATGTAGACGCCACAATCATATTTCTCGAGGTCTCTACGACTTTTTGCAGAAATTTGGCGTTCGAAATCAATAAGCCAATATCAGCTTAGTGTAGGGAGTAAATTAAATCTTTGTAACAATAATGTGACGATGCTCAGTACACCATACTGATGTTTAGTATTAATTTCTTCCGTGTCAAAATGTTCATTTCAAGTTTTTTTTTTTTGTTTCGTGACAGTTTTTTCATACCCGTGAGTGATGTCTCGCGGCCGAAACCTGAATTTGAGTAACATTTGCAAAAGAAAAACTCATTCATATTTGGTTCTTGCTGAAATTTGTTTTTCACAGGAAAACGTGGTTTGTTTTTCAGAACATATTATTTTTCTAGCTGAAAATATAACTCAATATGAAGAAACATATGCTGAGAAGACTTTGCAAAAGTAGGTCCGGATCAGTAATATAGTAAAATACATTTTTCACCTGGACGACTATAATGCGAATTTTACTTGGCGTCTGAATGAACTGAAGAGCCGCATTAGAGTTTTCCATTTGCGCTCAGAGTTATACTTCAGATTTTTTCGTTATTGTTTTGAATACAATTTTCTCTCTTCGTCATTTGTTCTAGCATGCTTTTTCGATTGTTTTATTTTATTTGCAACTAGATGTGAATGTCCGAACTTTGTCCTTATCTTTAATGCTGTAAGAAAGACTACAATGCTAATTTGTATATGAAAAATTCCAATCCCCTACTATCATTCAGGTGGGAAGAACTCACGTGGAATTCGGGTGTCTTCTTACGACCCTGACGACGTTAACTCCACAAACCACGGCAGCGCCAACGGCAGTGTAGC
Organism: Philornis downsi; assembly: GCA_019455685.1. Classification (NCBI taxonomy): domain Eukaryota; kingdom Metazoa; phylum Arthropoda; class Insecta; order Diptera; family Muscidae; genus Philornis; species Philornis downsi. Next base: position 753,961 of record JAHXMU010000138.1, on the reverse strand, counting down.
TCATGCAAGCCAACAGTCTACTCTAGGCTGCATAGCTTCCAAAACTCTGGGCAATCAGCGGAAATTTATGCCCTGTGGCCAGCGGGTAGCAACAATTAGTCAGAACTATAATGAGAAATCGATGTTGTTGAGTAGCGATGACGAATACCAGTAAGGTTGCGACTATTCCATTAAGTGGCACACATACAATGTACACATGATTTTTTGTCGCGAATAATATAATGTTGTTATATGTATGTATGTACGTATTATTACTGATTTTAGCATTGAATTTATTTTCTCGTATTTTTCTTACTTTAGTCTTTTATATTAAAACTCATATGTAGGTACGTTAAAGCTTTGCTAATAAGTGTAACCGATTTTTATGTAATTATTTTTTTAAATAACTTATAATAGACAATAGCACCTTCAATATCAAGTGTAATTAAGATTTTTACTTCTTAAATTAAGATAAAACAGCAAAAACTCGGTCGAGATTGACACTCTATCAACAATTACGAAAGCAGTACAAAGCAATTATTTTGAAAAAACTGATTTTATTTACATTGTTTTCTCTTTTAATAAAGCGCGTGTACTCCGGCCAGCGACTTACGTGGCGCGGTAGTTAATACACGCGACTAAGTATTGTTCGCATGATCCCAGGTTCAATCCCGCCTACAGCCACCTATCATTACTTGAGCGGCGGTCACCTCTATGTGTCTGACGAGTAGTCGAGTAAACAAATCTTGCAAATGCTTCTCAAACTGTGACGTTCGGAATCGTCGTTAAAAAGAGAATGCGTGTAAGCTCACTGAATGTGAGAAGCTCTCCCAAGTCTCCTTCATGACATGTAAGGGAATTTGTTTTGTTATACTCCGCCCATGGTTCATAAACTACGTCAGTTATGATGTGTTGCATTTTCAGGAGAACGAATTCCAAGCTATTATATAAGTCTGACTCAAAACACAAGAGTGGGCTAAATACAATATTCAAAAATCGCATAAAACATACCGTACTCTACTGCCGAATAAAATATTACAATTTGTGGCGTTTAATTTTCACTGCACGAGAACACGAGAAATCTTTTATTTTAAATCCATTTCTATTTTGAATTGTTGAAGATCAGCAAACTGAATCTAGGCTTTGCATAATTATATTAGATCAATTAAAGAATTTAAAACAATTGACGACGAATTCTGGAAAGGATAATAAATACAAAGTCTATCGCACAGTTTAGGATAGTAGTATATTTACCGCAGACATTTTAAAGCAGAGCTGGTGGGGTCACTGACAAGTCACCACTTTTGAGTAGAGGAATGATTCCCTTCTTTATTTAACACAGAAAATGGAAACAGAAATCAAATGACAGTTCTAGATTTATGTATGTACGTATAAACAAGTTAAAAGTAAGAACATCAGAACTCATTGAAATTGTTTGAATGTAAACTATTGTAAATTAATTAAAGAAAAGAAGCAGCAAACTAAACCAACAAAATAATTCCTGTAAGATTTATATATCAATTAAGATAATGTAAAACAACACAAACAAACAGCATATTATGAGCAAATAAGAAGAGTCTTGAATAAACATGAACATTAAGTTAAACAAGTGTTTGTATCATTGTTTCCTATATGAACATTCGCCATATTCCGATCCGAATCTCAAGGGAACTTAATTTTGATAGAGATCTATTAGAAATGGATTGGTTGGTTCCATGTCCAAGTCGTTAGATAGCTCTGTCCACCTGCAGCGCGAAGTATTTCAAATTACTCAGCATGGGAAGGAATTCTTAATCTTAACCGAATTTTTCATATTTTATTTTGTTTTATTTTACTTTAGTTTAAGTAGGATATATATGAGAATTTTTTGATTGATTCTTCGGATTTTCAGATCAATAAAAACTGGTGATGGACGCTATCTATTGCTTGTAAAACTGAAAGCTGCGAATTATCCCTGGAAGTCATCAGCCTCTGTCATCTGCTTTCTCATACAGTCAATGCAGGTAGCATAGGAATTACTAAGATGTTGCGATTGAGTTTCTGTTCAGAAAATTAAAATTATTTCTGGAGTTTTAGTTTTCACTCAGAAAGATAATTAGTTTAATAATATAATACTTATTTCTTAAATTTTAAATTTTATCTCATCTTATATTATCATTCATGAAACTTACATCGATTACTATTATTACAAACCAAGTCAAAGTTCCTGCTTAATATATTGTTGTTGTTTTATTTTATTTACGATTAGGCCTTTTTATAGCCAAATATTTAATTGCCCTCTATTTAAAAATTGCATATTATCTACCAATGTGTTTTCTCTATTATACATATTTCTATCATTTGTATACACAATCCAAAAATATATATGAGTGTTGCACATGATTTCAAAATTTGAAAACAGCGGGACATTAACATTGAAACACGACGAGACTAATACAATTTAAGTTGACGTATCGGAGTTATAAAATTTGATAATTTATTAAAGTTTAACGAAAGAAATACAAAGTCAGTTAATTATAAATACCAACTCTTATATTCAATGTTTTTCCAAATGTTTTACAGCAACTATCAACAAACCTACTGTGAAATAGTTTAAAGAACAGACTTTCCACTCTGTCTGAATATAAACCGGTTAGTGGGAGCCAATAAATGCGTATTCACGGCATCATTTGTACCCTCAAGGCTAGTGGCAATTTCTTCTTCAGACCCGGGACAATCGACATCAAGTAACAGTGCAAATACACGCGAGGATATGCGCGCAAATACGACATCTGGATCGAAAGTATTTGTAAACCGAAAATAAAAGAATTTGTTGATTCTATACAGAACACTTCTCAAATTCTTCTGGATGTATATTAATGAACAATTATATGCTTAGATTTGGAATACCCTCTCTGCATTTCCTTTATATTGTATACGATTTAAAATACAACAGTGAACTAGACAATAATGGTATTAATCCAACAACATGTAAAGAAATAGGAAAAGAAACGGATATAAGATGATTTTGAATATCAAATAGGATTAATAATTCTTATAGAAACATATGGAAACACTATTAGAAAATTCTTTGGATGTGAGAAAAACCGGACACAAGATGAATTAAAAAAACAACAAAGTATTAACAATTGGTAAAGCACTTACCTGATACAAAAATACAAATGACGGAAATAGAGCTAGAAGTAGCTTTGCTTGAAACAACGTCTTAGATTAATGGCGTAAATGAGGAATTGTGACGTAAAGTTTTTATTCTATTAATGGCACTGAATAACAAGGGTAAAATAAACGCAGAGTAATTTGGTGCATATGACGGCAACATTTCGCCGGCTTTTAGACTTGTATCACTAGAAAGATAGGACTCCGACAGTGCACAAGGATCTTTTGCACGAAAAATTTATTATCGTATCACACTAAGTAAATTAACCGAAGAATCTTAAGAAACAAGAAGTCGTGATTTTAGACGTGTTTAACAATTTAACACAGGAGCGTTGAAATTAATTTTATACATTTATACAAATAACTTTTTTTTACATATGTATAAGCAATTAATTTTATATATTCACACAAGTATCTTAAAGAATAATATACCTTCAACAATAAATATATATGCACGTAGTATATATAACACAAATGACTTTAATGTTCAGGTGAATGTTCTCTGTGATATGCTTTATCATATTTTCAATCGGCATGTTCGTGTACACGAACAGAAATATTTTGACTGGACCAATAAACCTTGCATTAATATGATTCTAGAAGTAAGGAATCTTGCGTACAAGGCGTATCGCCTTAAAAGAAAGGAAAAGACAAAATTTACTGATCGTATTTTTATGGCAGGAACTGCTAAAGATATGTGAAATATGCCTGAAAGTCTCAATGTATATATAAATAGTTGTAATGAGTATTTCACAATGCCTCGAATAGAGAATCCACAACTAGCCTTTTTTGAGAACGAGTACCCAACTCGGGATACCGGATTCTGTTTGAGAAATGTATCTGCAAATGAATTGTGGGCAGCAATATGTCATATTAGGTCACAAACAGGTGGAGACGATGGTATACCACTGAAATTTATAAAAATGGTTTTCCCGGTAATATCAGCGCATTTGGTTCACATTTTTAATACTATTATAACTACCTCAATATAACCTGAAATGTGAAAATGTGCGAGAGTAATACAAGTACTAAAAGTAAAAATTCCCCGGCAAAGTTTTGATTATCGACCGATAAGTATTCAACCTGTACTTTCAAAAGTTTTTGAACTGCTTATTAATGATCAGCTGTGTTTATATTTACATGAAAATTTATAATTACCAGAATTTCAATCAGGATTTACGAAAGGGCACAGTACAGTATCGCTAATGGTTGATATGATTGACGAAATAAGGGTAAAATTAGATGATGACTATATCGTGGTCTTAATTAGCTTGGACTCTAGCCGTGCCTTTGAGTCAATATGTCATGAAACACTATTAAATAAGCTCTATCAAATTTATATCTTCTCGACATCGGCATTCCATTTCAATCGTTCTTTTTTATGTGACAGAACACAATATGTTCAGTCTCAGGGTGTAAACTCGGATTTAAGACGGACATATCGTGGTGTACCGCAGGGTTCTGTATTAGGGCCCACGTTGTTTTCAATTTACATCAATGACATATTTGGACATATACATTCTCTTAAAGCTCATTTATATGTTGATGATTTGCAACTCCTGGCTTATGAGAATAAAGATTTTTTTGATAACTTCCAAAATCGTGTAAATAATGAGTTAAAAAATATAAGCCGCTGGTGTGAAAATAATTTTATACATATAAACCCATCTAAATTAAAAGCAATAACTTTTAATCCCTAGCAGATCTGTTTAGTTTATGTTAAATGGTTTAATTATTGATAATGTTAGCACCATAACAATATTACGATTTAGTATTGATGATACTCTAAAATTTGAAAGCCATTTATGGGTTAGAAGTTTATTGCGGAAGAGGTAGACTAGAGCGATTAAAAATATGCTTTAACCGTATAATTCGTTTTGTGTGCAAATTAAAACATTATGATCATGTTACACCATACACTGTTGAGTTTTTGGGGTGCATATTTGAAAATTTTATCGACCTTAGAACTATTTTGTTTTTCTACAAAAGTATGAAATTTGGCACACCCAAGTACATAGTTTCCAAATTTGTATTTGCAAGGTTTTCAAGAACCAATATTTTACAACTTCCACTGGGAAGAACGCTAATAATGCAGTGGTATTTTCGATTTCGTACTATACGATTAGGGAATTCAATAATTCCATATGGACACAGAAGATTCTCACTATCATGTATTCGATTTAAGAAGCTCTTAATGTTTTGCTTGTAGAATTATTATACTTCAATATAAATTGTTGATGCTATACAGTTTACATCCTATCTTTATCCATATTCGTTGTTAATACTACAGGGTGGGCCATAAGGGTGTTGGCGGTTTAAATATTCAATTAAAAAAAAAAAACTACGAAACATAAAAAAAATATATTTGTATTTTTAAAAAGTAGAAGCGTGGGAATTTTTAAGACTTAAAAATAATGTTGTCCAAATGGCTTCCCTCGGCTGCTTGACACTCTTGGAACCGAAGTCGCAAATTTTGGAAAACTCGTTGAAAAGTTGTTCTCGGTATTTTGTTACTTTCCTGAATAATGTTCTTCTTCAACTGCTCTAAATTGGTCGGATTATTCTCGTAGACTACCGATTTGAGGTAGTTCCATAGAAAATAATCGCATGGAGAGAGATCGGGGCTACGTGGGGGCCATTCAATATCCCCCCTTTTCGAAATGAGTTTTCCAGGAAAAACATTTTTCAGCAGCTCTATGGATACCCTAGCCGTATGACATGTGGCCCCATCATGTTGAAACCACATCCTCGAGGTATTGCCTTGAAGTTTTTGCAAAGCTGGCACCAAAAAGTCTGCTAGCATGTTGCAATAATTGTTCGCTCTAACCGTCATCGCATGCCCTCTTTCGTCCTCAAAAAAGTATGGTCCAATAATACCGGTTGACGTTATCCCAGCCCACACGACAAGCTTAGGGCTGTGAAGTTGACGTTCATGCAAGCGTCGGGGATTAGTCTCGGACCAGAACCGACAATTTTGCTTGTTCACATGGCCATTAAGGTGAAAATTGGCCTCATCACTAAAAATCACGTTGTTGAAATTGTTGAGCCGGCATCATCGGGTTTTAATTGTTGGACTATCTGAATCTTATAAGCCTTCAAATGCAAATCACGTTTCAAAATTCGTCGTAAAGTTGTTCTTTTGACATCCAAAGACTGACTTCTCTTCCGTGTTGACTGTTGCGGATTTCGCTGAACTGAAACACGAACACGCTCCACAATGTCGGCTGATCTTGCAGAAACTGGGCGACCACGAACCGTAATTGGTACTGTTGAGCCGGTTGTTTCGAACATTCTGATCCATTTTCGTATCACATTGGCGCTCGGAACTTCACTTAAATCGTGTAAACCGTGTTCATGCCGATACAAACGTCGTGCAGTAATCACTGATTTATTGTTTTCGTAATACGCTCGGACACAAAATGCACGCTGCACTCCCGTGTACGGCTCCATGGCGACTAAATTTCCAGGAAGCGGCGCAGCGAACAACATATCTCTCCGCCACCCCGCGCCGCGCGTTACCGAGAAATTGAAGAATTAAATCGCCAACACTCATATGGCCCACCCTGTATTATTATAATAATTATTATTAAAACTTTTAAAAAAACTGAATTGTAAACTTTCAAGTATGTGTCTCAAAATGTTGGTCTGCGTAATCAATTTGGCCTTATGCGGCTTTGGATTTCGATATGGAAATAAAATAATAATATAAAAAAAACAATACCGAAACCTGTTTCAAATTCATAGATATTGAGTATTCAGCAATTTCTAAAATATCTAAAATATTTATTTGCCCACTGAGTGGAAAGAAATTTTGGCTATAAGAAAGTAATACAGAGTCATCCATCTAGTGCAAGATTGTCAGTTGTTGAATACTTGTCATCTAAAGTGTTATTTGTTTAGTGAAAGTTTTGCCATTTACGAATATGATCGTTTAACAACCGAAGAATGCGTAGAAATAGCTAAAACTTACTGCAAAAGTGGTGATTTAAACATGGGCACTTTTCATTCATTACGGGGAGATTATCGCCGAATATCGTCTTTGATACCCGTCTTTTTTGGCTTGCAATTGCAGATTATGAACTGAACTATATGTGGTTTCAAGAAGACGGTGCCACCAGCCGCACAACACCACCGATTTGGGAGAACAAAATAAAAAAAATGTTCTAAATAATGTATCTCCCAAACTATAGGAGGTAACTGGCACACGTAAACATATTTTCGTAAAACTGTTGAAATCCGATCAGGTCGTTAAGGAGTGGCTTAATACTTTTTTTTACTCGCATTTTACGTCGCAAGTTAATGAATAGAAATTGGGGATCTAATCGTTTCAAGAACCGGAGAGTAAATAAAGGACCGGAGAATAAATAAAAACTTTTTCGTTCATTCCGACCAAATAGTGGACCTACGACTAGTATGTGTTAACATACTTCCCGCCGACGGGGTCAACGGAGACAATTCAACAATAAGAATTTTCAAAGTGAAAATTGAAAGTTATTAACCTTTTATATAACTGGATTTGATGAGAGCATCAAATCTGATCAAAATCTCAAACGATACGAAATTCTGACATGATAATGTTATCAAAAAAACAAGATACGATAAAAAACAAGAAAAAATATAAAATTGCCAATTCCTTTGATGTTGCGTTTTGTTTATAGAGAAACAAAACAGAAACTATGACAATCAAAAAGAGGAATTAATATAGAATTTAATCAAGTGTGCGAAATAAATTTCTTTTATTTTAATTAAATAGTTTTTTTTATTCACCTCTATTAAGAGGCATTTATGGATGTGTGTGCCGTTGAATATTGTCACTGTGAGAAGAGGCAAATGATTTCCAATAATTATCACTTTTTTTATTAAATTTTATTTTTTTTTGCATTACTTACGTACCTATGATTCTAAGTGGAGATGGAGGTTATTGATTGGGATTTAAGATAATTGTAGTGATCGTTGCGGGAAATGGATGCAGATAGAAAGCAAATTGGTAATAATTTTACTTTTGGGTCGTATGGCCAATGCTTTCGTAGCAGTAAATTTCAGAGAAAACCCCAAAGAAACAATGTGGAAAAAATAGAGCAATACTTAATAAAAAAGTTAATGTTTTCCCCTTTATCTCTTACGCCTATTCAAAGGAATAGAATAGAACGATGAGAACTATAACAAAGGACGGGAACGCAAACAGCTGCAGTAAAGAATCCACAGTTTTTAGAAATAAATCTTCATAACTATTTTTCAGAGAGTTCGGAGTTTAAATTAGCACCTTTCAAGTTCCTCTTATTAAAATCCAACAAATTTGGTAAGAGCAGTAAAACAATTTAGACGAAAACGAAACCGTTTATATACTCCTTGGTACTTCGTTTCTAATAACTAGAAATACTCATCTGCGACTCCGTAAATTACATATATTTTTAATCGTTGTAACGAAAACTCTACGTTGATTTAAGTATTTATTAGCTAATTAAAAATTATATTTAGTGGTGATATGTATAGGTATGTACTCAACGCATGTAACTTTTTAAGTGACCCAAAAATACCAGCAAATACTAATACAGTGCACCCGCTACGACGCTGTTACAATTGAGACAAATTGATTCTTTAAAAAAAGTTGCTCACACGAGAATGTTTATAATATTTTAACCAGTTATTCCTTAAACAAAAGCAATACAAGCGCGAACGAACAAATGTTTCTAAAGGGTACTCCAAAAAAATTGCAGTGACCGCAGATCTTACATACATATCGGCCCATCTAGAGATTGCGCTACATCTCGGGATTTTGAAAATTTTGAAACCATATCACTTAAATTTTCATCCGATTTAAACAATATGTATTCTTTTAGGTGAGATCTACTAAAGAATTGCATTATGTATGTCTGGCCTCTTTAAGAGTTTTTGAACTTTCAAAAGTAAAGTACCCACATTCTTTTACAATTATATAAAAAACTTGTTAAGAAAAGTATAATAAACTTATATTTTTGAGATCTTTTTGGGAATTATGGGATTTCTAGTAATAAATCTCTAGCTCTACATAAACATAAATACATAAATTTTTCCATAGATGCAGCTTCATATTTATAATCAAACATTTTATAGGATCTTTTTTTGTTTTTCTTTTGAAAACATTTCTTGCACTTTTTTTCAAAAAGTCTGCCGCGAACTTTACAATTCTTAAAAATTTGCATATTTCTGAAAAGTAGCGAAAATTTCCGACATACTGATATACAATATGTCTACCTTATATTTTTGGCGCGTAAAATTGTTGAACACAAGTTTAGCACCTCGCAGTTAAATTGTCATTTTCTGCTATAAAGAGGTAGTACATAATGTTTATGGAAACGTACCCAAATAAAATTCTATTTTCCAATAAGACATTTTTATTTGTATTTTTGAATTTATAAATATGTAGTTATTTTAATTTAGTGAAATAATCTGGTTCGCAGTATTCCATATCTAAAAGGTACAGCAAATCCTTAAATTCATTACTATTTTAAAATGTAAAATTTTGGTAGCAAATCCACCGTTTCCTCATAGATGATAAAATTCTTGAAGTCTCTATTTCTCAATTGTTGGGGTTCTTTTGTAAAATCCTCCTAGGGGAACAATAATATTTTCAATCATTAAGTTGTTATGACATGATAATTTATGCACTGTTCTTGTCATTTCTTTCTTTCAAACGATATAGCGTTAAGAACAATTTTAAAATTTCTGCGGAATACTCGCCAAATTTTGTTGCTATTTATTATGTTTACTATTTATTGCCATTAAAATGATGCTAACTTTTTGAAGAAATTTCATAGTATTCCATAGTATTTGAAAAGTTGCCTAGCTTATTCCATTCCTATATTTCATTCCATGTCCTATACTTCAAATCGCACAAAAATGTTGCAGAATTCGTACATGGGCATGTAGAGGAGATATTCCAAATTTAAGCGTTACTTACTTTTCCGTTGATCATGGCTAACTTTATGTCAAAAGAAATATTTAAATAATTATTTTCTATTTCGATTGAAATGGTCTCGATTTTTCGCATTTTTTTGCGAAAAGGGTACCTACATTCTTTCATAATTATAAAAAAACTTGTTAGCAAAAGTGTATATTAAAAAAAAATTATTCAAAAAGAAATTAATTCAAAATTTGAATTTTTACGAGAACGAAAACCTACCGAATAGAAGTTATTTTCAATAGAAATATTAAATTCCAACCATAAATCCTCGAAACGCACCATAGGTATCTACTTTTTCTTTCAGTTTAGCACTCACTACCTAAATTCCTCTATAGCAGCAAAATTTTATTAAAAGATATTTACAATTAAACATTTTATAGGATTTTTTATTTTTCAACATTACATTTTTATAAAAACTGTTGAAACTCTTTTTTCAAAAAGTATTTCACTAATTTTACAATTCTTAGAAATGTTATATGTTTCTGAAAAGTAAACACAATTTCCAAGACATTGGTATGAAATATCTCTCTTATATTTTTCGCATGTAAAATTGTTGAAAACAGATTTAGCAGCTCGCAGTGAAATTGATATTTTCGGTTATACCTAATGTTTGAATGGAACTTTTCCAGTAAAATTTTATTTTCCAATATAACATATTTTTATTTGCGTTTTTAAATTTATAAACAATTATTTTAATTTAGTGAAATAATCTGATTTGCAGTATTCCATATCTAAAAGGTACATCAAATCCTTAAATTCATTGCTATTTTCAAATTTCAAATTTCTGTATCTCTGTAGCTTTAAATGGGTAAGAACCTCACCTTTCTTGGTATGAAGGTTGTGGTTGTGATATAATGTGCCCAGTGGGTCACTTTTGGTAAGCAGAACTGGCGCTGTGGGATGAATCAAACGAAATGTTATGTTGCCCAAATTTAAATTACAAAGCGGTTACTTTACGATGCCCCGCCGAAGGAGAGATAAGGAGAGACAGTAAGCATAGAACGCTAAATACCTAACTATTTTAAATGTTGAATAGACACGTACACACCTCAAATTGTAAAAACTCGCAGTTCCGAAGATTAATACGTTGTGATTGCATACCTATTGGTGTATGTAGAAAGTAGGAAAGTGGAAAAGAGTGACCGTAAATTTGTACAAAAACATGTCTTTTAATATATGCGATCACATGTTTTTTGCAATATATGTAGATCCCTGCGCCAATTGAGATTTTAGCACCCTGCGTCCTTTTGAGTAAAAACCTGTCGCCCCCCAATTTTAACATAAAAGCACTGCGCGTATTTCTGAAGAGATTTTCCAAAATGACATCCAAGTTGTTCAATGGATAGGGTCGCAACCGAACATGTTTTAAACATTTTGTAGATGTTGTAACTTCAAAAATTAATTTTAAAATGATTAAAAAGAATCGTTTGTTGTTCTTTTGCAATACGCTTCCGTCTCGATTCTCTGCTTTTGCCACATCCCCGCACATTTTAAATTCTAAATTAAATTTTTTTATGGCTAATTTAACAGAACAAACTAAATTTTTTGTATATATTTACATTTCTTCCTAACTAAAATAGTAGTCATTTCAATGCCAAAGTCAAACTCGTGTACTAAACATATCGGTAAAGTACTCTTTAATATAATAGTAATATTTGGTATACATTTCATTGCTTTTTATTACAATCTACAATCTATTTGTGACATTTTGCGGCTGGGTTCAAATTATTTCGAATCGGAGAGTTTTCTTCAAATCGTCTTTGGAGTTTACGGTGTGCTGGCAAATTCCGATCGACATAGCTCTACAAATTTTCTGTGCTGCTGACAATTATATAACAACAATGATATATTATAATATTGTAAGCCTTTCGCTTTGGGTCATTGTCTTCGTAAAAATTCAAATCTTCACCTACACCAATTCTTTCCTCATGAAATATATATTTTCTTTTAAAAATATATTTTCTTTTAAAATATGTTATCTATCACTTTATATCACTATAAATCGGGTCTCTTTGCTTAAATGAATAAATTGTAACGTTTTATAACAATTAAATACAACTCAAATATATAGGCAAAATACTGAATTTCTGAATTAGACATCATCAACAAGTACTCAAAAACTAAACATCAATTTCGGGGAGTTAATTAGTTAGTTAGGATTTTCAAAAAATAATTTTTCCGAAAGCGTATGTCATACATTTTATAGCAATCGGTTCATTAGTTTCGGAGATACATAATAACTTCCGTTGCATTGTTCTACAACTCACTAGCAATTCAAACAAAAGATGTCCTTTATTTAGCCGGTCAAAATATAAGGTGTAGATAGCTCTTGTGTCCCAGTTTAGTTTTAGTGCACTTTCTATTTTAATAAACTTGACGCATTTACATACATGAACTCATGTGGTCCATGATCTGTGGGTTCAGAGTTGGGCATACTTTACTGAACTTTGAGTAGGGGTTGATTTTTTTCCGCTAATACCATTCCACATTTTATAAAAAATAGATAAAAATTTTATAAAATTAATAGAAAAATGACTTCTCACAATTGTACACATTTCTTAACATATTTTATTTTTTCTAGCATTGGCAAGCTTTCTTTTTCCTTTAATCACACCGTGCGTTTAAGATAAATGATTGATTTTATGCGGAATGTTTGGATAGATATTTGTTTACGTTGGGATGTAGTATAGAGTAGTACATGCGATGTAGCGCAACACTACTGAGGTATTGCCATTCAAGTTTTTTGGCACACATTGTTGTGCAGTTTTTAGTCTCGTGTGTAGCCGATGTGTTATTGGTTTCATGTGTAAGATATGCGCGTTTTTAACATATTTTTCATATTATGTGTGTGTGAGTACGTGTGAAATACAGTCGAATACAGTTAGGACCAAACTTTTATACGCTTTGATTAAATTCCCTACGGAAAAAAATGATGTTACAATACAAATGAAAATTTTGTCCACTAAAAAATCGTATCATAAAATCCAAGCGGATTCAGGTAACAATTTTGTTCAGAGAGTTGTCTGCTGGTTAGAGTATATATACAATTTTTTCCAAGACACGTAATGTTTTTTGAGCGGGACTAAAAAAGTGTTCGCTATATGCAGAGATCGTATTCGTCTGGACATAATACAGGGTTGCCCATATTCGACGGACCCATGTTTTTAAAAAAAAAAATCAAAGAAAAAAATAAAAATTTGGCGGTTGGCAATCTTATTCATTTAATTTGTTCCAAGTAGATTTGTTTACATCAATTTTTGAATATGATATCTCCCAAATGGCCGCCTCTGGCGTTGATGGCGTATTGTGCCCTTTTTGCAGCATTTTCCATCGTTTTCGTCAACATTTCGGCCGGAATAGCGGCTATTTCTTCACGAATGTTGTCCTTGAGCTCTTCTACGGTCCTTGGCTTGTTAACGTAAACCTTTGACTTCAAATGCCCCCACAAGAAGAAGTCAGCGGGCGTCAAATCGGGCGAACGCGGTGGCCAGTCCAAACCACCACTTTTCGACATCAAACGGCCCGGAAACAAATTCTTCAGAAAATCGATTGTTATGCGACTTGTGTGCGGTGGAGCGCCGTCTTGTTGAACTGCCTCATACGCTTTCGACGAATAATTGGCATCACAAAATTGGTCATCATGTCGCGATAACGCTCCTGGTTGATGGTAACAGCATGGCCATTTTCGTTTTGGAAGAAAAACGGCCCAATGACCGCTTTCGCACTAACGCCGCACCAAACTGTGACTTTTTCGTCATGAAGAGGCAATTCTTGAATCTCCTGAGGATTTTCAGTGGCGTAAATACGGCAATTTTGCTTATTTACGGTCCCATTCAATGTGAAATGGGCTTCATCGGACATGATAATTTTGTTCCAAAATTGCTCGTCATCATCGGCCATTTCGATGACTCGTTGGGCCCATTCCAATCGACGAGGCTTGTCCGCAGGCAACAATCTTTGCGTCAATTGAATTTTGTACGGGAACAAATGCAAATCAACGCGAATAATCCGTTGTAAAGTGGACCGAGCCATGCCCAACTGCTGAGAACGGCGTTTTTGGGATGTTCTTTGGGACCTCTCAACACTGGCTCGTACGGCAGCGATATTCTCGGCCGATCGCCTTGGTCGACTTTTATTTGGCCTCTTCGGATTAGAAAGAGCCTCACCAGTCGAAAATTTTTCGTATAAACGCTTAATGGTGTTCTTAGAAGGCGCACTTCTCACATTTTTTAATATTTTAAAAGCACGTTGAGTTTTCACAATTGACTTCTTCTGTTGAATGTAAATTTCAACTATTTCAGAGCGCTCGCGTGGCGTGTATTGTTCCATGGTAAAAATCTGCTTGGACTGACGCTTCAAACGCGGTATGTCATTAAGCGATCTGACATCTTTGTCAAAAGTTATGGCGTTGCCAGATGGGTCCGTCGAATATGGGCAACCCTGTACACATGAGCCAAAGTTTTTTTCCAATTCTCGACGCATGCCAAGGCCTTTCGGTATGATCTTCAGATCGCGCTGCGACTCACGTTGAATCTCTTCGATTGAAACAAAATGGTGTATCTGGACTGGCCTTTTGAGTTTAAAAAGTAGTTCTAAGGCCCAAAACATCTTTTAAAATACTTGTAAACATTTCTTTCCGACAAAGTCTATGCACCGAAGACCTTCTGCAGCACTCCAAACGTTAAATGCAAATATCGTACGAAAAATTGCACCAATCATCAATATATTGCAAAACTCAGCACTAATAAATTTAACAAAAGCGAGTAGAACTCAAAATGACAATGCCAATGCTTAACTTGGGGTTAAGATTAGCAAATGTTCTAATACCAGAATTGACAATCTGTCACTATGGAATAAAAAGTGTGTCAACGTTCGCGACTCTTTTGAGATTTCATAGTTTCCGGAAATCGAAGAGAACTGCAAAATTGCCATCCATCCTTATAGAAAGGACTTGTCAAAGAACATTTGATTGTGCTATAGTGGAAACTATATGCTGTACTAAACCTGAATCAGTTTCGAGAACTAATGCGCATAAAATGCAACTAAAAACCGGAAATACAGTTTTAGTTTCTGCCAGTTTGGGTATATCAATGTTAATTTAAAACACCATTACTCTATAAATTGTCAGTAAAAGAAAATAGACGATATACATTAAATAATTTTTATTGGAGTATGTGAGGCAAATATTGATCATTAAGGTCCTTAAACTGAAACACGTTTACGAATTAAAAAATGATTTGGATGTAATCAAATTTTCAGCCGATCCAATAATATAACAAGAAATGAAAAATTGACGCCATAAAAGTATACTTTATATCTCTTTTTGCAGTTTCGTTCCAATTTTCTTTTTGTGTGATTGTTTTTTTTTTCATTATATGTATATCAAATGACCATAACCTGTGAAAATAGAAACCAAAATATGCAAAGTTAACGGATTATTCTGCTATGGAAACGAGTTGCAAAGTCTACAATACAAAACCGATGAAAACGTACAGACCAACTATTATTCTCTTTAAACAAACTTGAGACGATTACCATCTTTACAGAATAAATCCATAACTCTATATATTTTGGTTACTATTTTTACAGATTATAATTGTAAGTTGACCAACAATGTATGAATACCATTATACAGGGTGGGCCATAAGGGTGTTGGCGGTTTAAATATTAAATTTCTCGGTAACGCGCGGCGCGGGGTGGCGCGGGGATATGTTGTTCGCTGCGCCGCTTCCTGGAAATTTAGTCGCCATGGAGTCGTACACGGGAGTGCAGCGTGCATTTTGTGTCCGAGCGTATTACGAAAACAATAAATCAGTGATTACTGCACGACGTTTGTATCGGCATGAACACGGTTTACACGATTTAAGTGAAGTTCCAAGCGCCAATGTGATACGAAAATGGATAAGAATGTTCGAAACAACTTTTTGGTGCCAGCTTTGCAAGAACTTCAAGGCAATACCTCGAGGATGTGGTTTCAACAGGATGGGGCCACATGTCATACGGCTAGGGTATCCATAGAGCTGCTGAAAAATGTTTTTCCTGGTATACTTATTTCGAAAAGGGGGGATATTGAATGGCCCCCATGTAGCCCCGATCTCTCTCCATGCGATTATTTTCTATGGGGCTACCTCAAATCGGTAGTTTACGAGAATGATCCGACCAATTTAGAGCAGTTGAAGAGGAACATTATTCAGGAAAGTAACAAAATACCGAGAACAACTTTTCAACGAGTTTTCTAAAATTTGCGACTTCGGTTCCAAGAGTGTCAAGCAGCCGAGGGAAGCCATTTGGACAACATTATTTTTAAGTCTTAAAAATTCCCATGCTTCTACTTTTTAAAAATACAAATATATTTTTTTTATGTTTCGTAGTTTTTTTTCATTGAATATTTAAACCGCCAACACCCTTATGGCCCACCCTGTATATGACGTTAAAAACAATAAACTATCAAAGTTGCACGTTGGGAAAAAGATCGAGAAAAATATACTCTGTGTTAGTAAAAGAGCCGCACGCTGATAGTTTCCTATGGGTGACGTGAATAGCTCTTGTTACATAGTCTAGTCTACATACCCATTGCAACCAACTGAGAGTTTGATCAGTTCGTCTGGATCGATGTTTCCCTCTAATTTGCATCTCACAAGTAGCATCCTTCTCATTGGATTTGAATTCTGAACTGTCAGTGGATCCGTTATGTTTCGATAAAAACGTTTCGGTATATTCCGACAACACGCCTTGACTGGTTTGCTTCCTCTTATCGCATATTTCATCTGTTGCTTGGTGTCTCACAGGTAAAACTCGTATATGCTAAATAATTTACCGCCGGCTTCTTCCATCTTTCAAATTGCTGCAACCTTTTGTTTTGGTTTTAGCTAGAAACTATATTTTGTTTACTTCTGAGCATGCGAACCGATTGTAGAGAGAGTAGCACTGATCTTGAAATGTATTCCATGAGCAACGAATCTCACGCCATACCCAAACTGCGCGGCAGCAGAGACGCCCATGGCGAAGTAACGTTTGTGACTGCATAAATTTGCTGTCGAGATAAGAATTGACCCAGACGCGTCGAAGGCATTAAGGAAAATAGTTTTACTTTTCTAAAGTCAGTTGCTCGCGAAGAGCCATCCAGTGCGGTTGGGATGGTCTCATAAATAAGTAAGTGGAAAGATCGAAAAAGAAAAGTGAAATTGTGTGTAAATTATAAAAGTGATTAAGGACCCTGTAGAAAAAAGGAAAAGGACATTAAAGGATAACGATTTATTTTGTGTGCGTGATTTGCTCTTGACTTTGTCGCTTGCACGATAGACAATGGAGTCAGACCGCTTAACCCCACTGCTGCTTATGTGGCTAGTGGGTGTGGCTGTTCTAGTGATAGTTATCCCAGCATGTGCAGAACTAACGCCTCCATATTTCAATTTGGCCACAGGACGCAAAATTTATGCGACAGCCACATGCGGCAGTGACACCGATGGCCCTGAATTATATTGCAAATTGGTCGGCGCTAACACGGAGAATGATCCCTTTGATTACTCGGTTATCCAGGGTCAGGTAAGGCAACGATACATTTTTATGTTCGAAATTTGTGAACGTGCTGATGTTTTCCATAATTTTCCACATTTTTGCATTCGGTTTGTGATAGATGTAACTTGTGGTTATTAGTGACTTATATATTTATCTTTCTAACGAATATTGTGTGTGTTTATCGTTTTTAAAGAGTCGTTAAGTTCGACGCGTGCGTACTCAGCTATATATTTGTATTTTCATTTCTAAAATGCAATACAGTCATAGGCAAATATGTGCACAACCACATACGCAGATTTTTTCGATACAGTGAGTGATAAAAAACTGTATCTTTATTTGTTATTAATTTAAAACATAAAAAAAATTTAAAAAACACTTCATAAATATTTACTCAGATAAAATGCAGTGTATACGCCACTGATTGCGTATGTGTGTGTGTAAAATCTTATTAGAAACAACTGGGTCAAAGCCTTTTATATTTTAGGTGTATAAGCACATTTACATTATTCAGATCAATACGTTCTTCCTCATCCATTCCTAAGCATTATTAAATATTTTGATTAATTCGCTTGCGCTAATTCTGTTGACAAAATTGTTTCCAAATTTTTCCAAAGAACTTGAATTAATTCTTGAACGGTTGAAAATGTGCGCTTAACCTAAATAAATGATTGCTTCAGGACGATTAATGAAATGTCATCTTTAGAGTCTTTTTCTTTTTCCACAACGTTCAAAATAGTTATCCAATAATTTGCTAGGTTTGTTTATGGGCTTTTCAGTTCCATCTGGCTTCTAAAATAGTGGTATCATTGTTCAGCGTAATACTCTTCATAGCCGTTATAAAAACTAAAAGATGATATTTGT
Organism: Philornis downsi; assembly: GCA_019455685.1. Classification (NCBI taxonomy): domain Eukaryota; kingdom Metazoa; phylum Arthropoda; class Insecta; order Diptera; family Muscidae; genus Philornis; species Philornis downsi. Next base: position 735,504 of record JAHXMU010000138.1, on the reverse strand, counting down.
AGTACATCTTTGTAATTTTCAAGGCATTCTAGTCCATTAGGTCATTATGTTCTCAGTTTCTGTTGTTAATTCTAATTTACTTGGATGAAGTAGTAGAGAATTACCAGTTGAATAAAGAGCCAGCTGGCAAGCTTTGTTTTTGGGAAAAGCTATAACACAAAATTGACCGCTAATAGCATTATATGCAAATCTACTTCATAAAAATACTTGTGGTACGATCGACTGATAAAGTCACTCCTCCATTTTTACGCCGGAAACAGCTTTCGCAAGACGACGAATGCCATACCTTTATTTAAACCGCTACAGTCATCCATCACTTAGCCTTTTCTTCCGACAGCACTTCTCTTAGGGGGAAGTTTTGTGTTAAAGATACACTTGAATGTTACTTATTTCTTCTTTTTAAATCCGCGTATTGTTGACTTGGCGGCAACATATTGGTTTGTTAAGCTTGTTACACTCGTTCTCAACCGCCGACGAAGCTTCGCAATATCTGGCTGAAGAAGTTTATTTCTTTTTGGACGCACTCTTGTCTGAAACGCAGAACCGTCTTTAGCGCTAGATAAAAAATAACTGAAGTAAATTGTGTGTCAAAAATACATGCTCCAAATAAGGGACTCGACGTTCCAACTTTAGTACAAGGACTTATTTACTATCACTGGCTGTTACACCACCATATCCAAATAAAAAAAAACGTTTGCATTTATTCCATATACAAGTTAACGCAAACATTTACTGTAGTATTACGTGTCTGAAAGTACTTTTCAAAAAGCAAAACAAATTCTCGAAACAATTTGTCCTATCGTGTAGTTTTTAAAATCTGCCTCCATATGTTATATCTTTTGCCACTCACTGTATACTCTTTCCAAGTTGCCGAACAAACATTTTGTGCTGAAAATGTGTAGATGGTTTATTCGTTTTGTGTGTGAGTTTGCTTATGTTCGTTTTCAAAGTTCTAGCAGTTTGTAGTTTTGAAAATTAGAAAACACATGTGTTGGTCTCGTATTTATTTATGTACATTTTGACTTCTCCCCCCACTTGCATTCGTTTTTCTGAACACTTTTTTATCTTCTCCTTTGCTTTCATTGTAGGTCTGTGATTACTGTGATCCCGCCACTCCCGAAAAGAATCACTCGCCCGAACATGCCATCGATGGCACCGAACAATGGTGGCAGAGTCCACCGCTATCTCGTGGCATGAAATTCAATGAAGTTAATTTAACCATCGATTTTGGACAGGTAAGCAGAAAACCCCAATTAAACCACAACTGAACATAAGATATTTGACATGAAAACAGCGGCAACGAAGAGAAGGAGAAATTCAAAAAATGATGAAATGAAACAAAAATTCTTGTGGGCAAAAGGTGTTGTTTCCCCGTCGTCTCTGTCTTCTGTGTGTGTTTTTTAAGCAAATGCCAGGCCATCCTATATGAAAAATGTAACAACCTGTTTCGGGTTTGTACACTGAGGGAATGAAAAATCAAATAAAGAATTGACTTTGCAATAAGCTAAGATTTACAAGAACATCCTTGGCTAGTTAAATATACGTAACAGTCTTTGAAAACCTTTGGCGTTATGATTAGCCTTTATTTGAAAGGTTTGCTGAAACTATCCGTTATACTGTCACTTCATCAAGGCCTTTGCTTACAAAGGATTCACATTCTTGCTACCGACCACAATGTCTTGGTCAGACACATTGATATTCGTTCATTTTAGATTGAATTTTGCTTGAGATTTAATTTGATGGTGAACCAGAGTAACACCAAATTGCAAGGAAAAGTGTCAACAAAAAATATGTTCGAATTGTTGCAAAATTGCAAAAAAAAAAACAAAAACAATCGTTATCGAGTACGATTACGGCAGTAACCCGAATTCCACTGTGGCATGCGTAATAGAGTAGGCTTCACACCAATACGGTTCCGGTGTGGCAACCGATTACACAGCTCAGTTTAATATTGTAGACCATTTTCGTTTTCTGAACATTGATAGTGTGAAAATATTAGTAGGACATGCTAACAATACACTTCATTTTCTCAATATTCCCTAATACGTTTAATATTCTCAATATTCTGTTAATATTAACTGTTATTTAATTGATTGTTTTTAATTAATTAATTTAATTAATTGTTTTTTGTATAACTTTTCTATACTCGAAAATAAAATCAATTTCATTTATCTTCGGCCCGAATTTCAATACCATTTTAGTACACAAATAGCAGTTCCGACTACTAACTACTTTGAGTTCAAATACCACCCAGTTTCATAAAAGGACGATAGGTTTTACTACTTTTCATAAATTTTATTTTGCTAACTTGCACCGGATACAGCGGCGTTAATCGTTTCCTTAGAGTTATGAAGTGAGGAGGTTTATTTTAATTTCAACATGCCAAGACGGATTACTCGACATCAATTTGTTTTATCTCAATTTCAGTTAAATATTGTACAATATTTAGAAAATGATCCAATTGTTGTAGATTTTTTCACACCATTTTTTCTTCATGTGTAGTCGTATCGTTTTCAACGAAACGTAAGAAGAAACTCGGCGGACTGTTGAAATCATAAAGACAATAAAATTTGAGTTTTATGTTTACGACCCTCTGTGAGGAGAGACTAAAAGTGTACAATATAGGTCCATACATGTATTTATGTGGGGTCCACTCACTAACGACTAGAATGATAGGTTCCACAGATATTCAATGCATTCCATAATAATTCAATGCATTTAACGACAGAGGAAATATTTCAAATGTTAGTGCAGCGCATTCTTACATTAAATCCTTTAAAAAATATCCGGAATATTTAAAAACATATTTATTACTCAAACCACTCGATTTAACCATAAGTTCTACGAAATGCTTAATGTAGCATACGCATTCATATCGTATATATGTATAACTTATGTATGTATATGATAAATGTGTATTAATATTTGCTTCTATTGTATCTTTTAACTTTTCTTCACATTTCATTCCTTATTTCGTTTGTTATCACTTTAAGGAAATGCGAAACCCTACAAATGCTATCGCGCATTGGTTTCCATGGCTGTGTTTCTTCAAGTAGCCGCAGATAATTTCATTCGCTCCCTCGACTGGATGATGTGGAGCGGACAAGATTTATTTTCTTGAGCTTCATCTTCTTATCAGTCATTCCACTGTACAATAACTATTTGCTCCAACATGTATTCTTTATCATCATTTGCTGAGTTAGCTTGTAATTATATTCTTATATTCCATCGCGTTCTTCGAGGCAGAAAGGAAATTGTTCACAAGAAATTAAATATCAAGTGTGGCTTATCTTTTGAAACCGGACAAAGTAAATATTTGCCTTTGTTTTTTTTTTGGGTCATTTCAGAGAGTTGCTGTCAGCCAACAAATTTTGATAATTTGAAGGAAAAACAATTTCGTATGTTTTATGATTACTTTAATATATATATAAACCTATACATACATGGTGTTCCATCTACATGAGGCTCATTCTATTTTTTGTCGCCGTTTGCTCTGAGGTCTTGGTTTTCACCGTTTTCCATCAGTTTCTAGATTATTGCTCTTGCTCGATGTACAATTTGGGTCTCAAATGTCCTCACAAATAAAAGTCCGGTCAATCAAAATCGACATTTGTCGGTATTAAGCGGAGAGAGAAGAATGACTTCAATAAAGTGTTTTTACTATCTGGCATTAGAAAATCGATTATCAGGGCTCGGTAACGCTCACCGTTGACGGTATATGATGATCACTCGTAATCGGTATAATTTTCGATTTGGTTCCCTGATTCTAGGCTTAGAGAAATATCTAACCAAATATCATAATTGGACCCGCATTTGGCTGGAACCCTAAGAGTTCGCCTTTCACTAACTTATTTAACAGTAGTGAAACAAAATTCCTTTCTTCACTTCGTCAACTTCAAAAATTCAAATAGAACCGTACACAGGAATCGTATTCATTACTCTTCAATATGAGAACAATTTACTGCATGCATATCTATCGCGTTAATATTTGCACACATTTAATATTCCGTCATTTGGCGGGGAAGTACATTTTCGATTTCTTCAAAGAAAGAACAAAATATGTTTTGCCAAACATGGAACATATCAGCGATATTGTTTGCTAGAACCGCCACCTCATGCTCCGCACAGAAATCTAAACAATCTGGCGTTGTGTCTGTATCATGGGTTGTGATTTTAACAGCAAATTCATTAAACGAGTTTTTTTTCCTCAATTTTAATGAAATTGAGTAAATAAACAAAATAAAAATAAAGTAAATAAATGAGTTCTGTTGATTTTGACGATATGAATAAAGCTGTTTGCATTCCAGCGTCTGTAGTTCGTTTGGCGACAAATGATCTCATAATGAACATCATTCAATATTTCAATTACTACAATTTCAAATTTATGCAAGACGTCAGAAATAGAGAAAACTTGTGTACTGGGTATGATATGGATAGGCAAATTATTTTTGCGTATTTGTTTAGAATCCAGCGCACAATTTAACGTCGATTAACCCCTTTGTGAACTGACCAATACGATGTTTTCCATCAAAAGTGACTGACGTTGCGTCACTCATTTGCATGGCAACAAATTACGGGTGTTTATAATGATATCGACTATTACAGGTTGTTGAGCAGAAATATAGCTAAATTGCAATTCTTTGCAATGTTGCGTTACTCTCATGGCTTGAATGATAAATGAACTTCAGAGCCTGAAATTGTAAATGTTTAGTTCAGTGCTATTAGGATAAACTAATTGATTTTTCTATATAAAAATAATTATAAATGGTCAAATCTTATATAAAATAGTTTATCATTTATCATTTCCTTGAGTTCGCGTCAAACAAAGAAAAGAATCAGGAAGATACAACAACCAAACCGGGGGAAAGAATTAGGAGATAAACGGATATTAAGTACATAATTTGTCCACATCTATTTGGCTATTTTCGGGTTGTTCCAGCCTAACGTATGAAACCAAAAAGGAATAACCTTAAACATGATCTGTTTTATATGCCACGTATGCCGATTGTTTCGTCTATTGTGGTGGCACAGATGAATGTATTTAGTTTGTTTTATAACTCGATAAGGTCTCCTACTAACCTAAATGCTGAGTCACTGGCTGTTCAACCAATGGTATTGACTACCAATGGTATTTTTAATTCAACTCGTTTTATGAAGTTTTGTTGCAGATTTTTGCAAAATATTGTTGGTGGGTACTGTTGACTGACATGTCGCCGTATTTGAAATTTTATACATCAATTGAATTACACATGAAAATGTGATATTTTTGGAAAAAAAACCCATTTTTAAAATTTTAAAATTTTAACCCAAAAGGTCTTTAAATGCCGAAGTTATTTTTCAATTGTTTAAATAGCTTAGAATCATTTGCATAATTATTATTATCCTGAATGAAATATTCAAATGTACACAAAACAAACTGGTAAGTATTAGCCAATTGTTTGCAACTTTGCGCAAATGTATTCAACACTCGATATCTGTAAAGTAAAAAAATGCATAACGCATATTTAATGTATTCGCTAAAATACAAGAATACATTAAATACCAGTCCAGACATGATGAGATCATATTCAGATTCATAGTACAAAAATGGAAAATACATTGAATATGAAGGCAAAGGCAGCAAACATCAGCGAACATTAACTGAACATTGTATTTAGTTGCCCGAGATGTCGAAAGCTTATGAGTGGATACTGAACACAGATGGTTTCATCTGCAATCTCCTATCCCTTCGTTCACCGTATCGCTCTTGATCTCTGCGTAGATCATCTTTGCTGCAATAAAGATTATTAAAAAAAACAATTGGCGTTAAATACAGTCCATTTAGTTGCATTCATCCATGCAGTCCACTCTTAAATGATGCCTAGTATATAATTTTAATATGCTGTGTTATTGCATGCAATCGTCGGCATAGGCCATCATATTTAAGAATTGAGAACCAAGTTTAATTTCAAAACAAGGCTCGGAGTAAATGACGTCTGTGATTCAACATCTCGTAATAATTTGAATGCATGCTCTCGTACGGGAATATTTGTCTTTGTCTCGTGCTAAATTAACTAAAAATTGCTATTTGGGTTTCAAGCTTTAAGGCGACACAGGACGGATTAGAATAATAATTTTTTAAGAGAAAATCATGTTTTGCCATGTTTTATAAATATTTCAATAAAACAGGTCCCATATGAAAGCTGGTGCTTGTCTTTTAAAATAAGTCGTTGAGAAAGAAGAATAATGTGAACAAAATATGCATTTCATTACACGGGCTAAATGTTACACACTTCGACTAGTTGGTCGCTACGGATAAACACGTTTGCAAACTTGTGATTTGGTCAATTTTATGCAACTAAAGAGCTGTATATGCACATAAATGTTCCAAAACGCAGGATATTTAAACTGTTGTTTAAATAGGTTGTGTAGAACTCTTCCGAACCAAGCAGGAATTACCCCTTCGATTGTGTATAGCGTCCACTGCAAATGTCGCAATGGCAGATGTTCAAAAGGCATATGGCGTTTTTTTAGAATTCATACGCTCCATTGGCCTAACATAACGTTAGTCTTAATATTTTATACAGCCTACTGGAACTTGGGAATCTGAGATAATTTTCTCGAACTGTTGTTGTACATCCTACATTAAAACATAACATAATTTTGTCATGTATTATTATAGTATTATTTACAATATAGATTTCTAGACTACAAATCGAAATTTATAAAAAAAATCTTCTCTCTGTTGGAATTTGCCAAAAGGTAAATCGGTATTTTTAAGACAAACTTAAAAATTCAAAAACATATTTAGAGATATTCGGGGTACAATTTACGTCAATTTGCAGTTATCTGGAACCAAGCATGAAATGAACATTTTGTTTGTGCGCAGTAGGTTTATATCTTAAAATAACTTTACACCAGTTTATTTGAAATGCTAACTGATGGCATTTTGGCAGGTCTTTGTTAAAATGCCTCGGACAGTGCAAATTAAAAAGTACTAAAGATGGTCTATATTTTACACCAATTAATTTAAAAGAAGAGAGAAGACAGCTCTCAGCTCAAACGGTGTTGTGGTTGGGTGCACATAATAAAGCTGAATTGGAAATTAGAAATAATTTTTGTTTTCTGCTCATTGAGCTTTTAGGAAATATTCGGACCAGACAGAAATTTGTTTTCCTGGAGTTATTTTATTTACAAAATGTTCTTAATTTACTTTAGTGTATTTTAGTTGATTTAAATTCCACACAATTGTATCTATATTAACAATTCATAAATATAAATAAAACAAATCCGGGTATTGTTACTTATAGATTCTATATGGTAGGCAGGATACTTGATGAAAGTAGTTTGAACTTTCATTACAAATATGAAAAATGTGTTTATTACCACCGATCGCGAAATCTGAATAACAAGAAACTTTGTCAAGCTGATCTGAAACTAATTCTGAATATGAGCCATATATCGTTGCCAGCTTCACAAACCAATCGATAACCACATGTATTTGCATATTTGAAGTGGAAATCCTATGTTAAATTCTATCAATCTCTATTATCTGATAAAAACTGGGCAATCTTAGTTGTCAACAAGGTGAATATTTGAAATGCTGCATATTTGTGTAATGATTTTTTTAATGTAATGTGTTCAGATTTCTCAAAAATATCTGATACGAGCGGCATGCGGCTCACAAATTGGCAGTTTTAGAAACTTTTACTAGACTTGTCGGCAATTCGATCACACGCGTGAGCTGAACATATTTAATAGAAAAAATCAGTGGGAAATTCTTTTCGCTACAATTTAATAGTAGTCCAATATAATCGGATAGTATCGACCATAAAATACGCTACATTATTGAATCCGAAACAAGACTTTGTGTAATATGAGTGCACTATATGGGAAAGTTCTGACGAAAAATATGGCCTGGGGAAGCGATAAGATTAAGTTTGGATGGCTCATGTGTAGAAAGATCATACATTTGTCCTTAATTTGCATTGGACGTAATTAAATTTCAGTGAAAAACGTGGCTTTTAGAGGCGATAATACCGAGATTAGTCTTTCCACATATTTATATTGAAAGTCCACTCAATGAAAGACGACCATGATCGTGGCTAACTAAAATAATTACTAAAATAACTAACGAATTCATTTTTCAGATTTAATTAAAGTTTCATTTTATATCTCGTCTTCTTACGCATTCAATTTTGAGATATACTCGTACAATCGTCAACTGATAAATACGAAAAATTACAAACATGTTTTATCGACATGAAAAATTCGAAATAACTAACAGTTCAAGTGTTCTGAGCTAAACTTAGAGGAAAAAAATAACTTTTATAAATGAACTTATTTCACATATTAGATCTTTTTTGGCTGATTTGAAATCATAATATCAAGAGCACAGAACTCAAAATATATTCCATACCCAAAAGATGCAATGCTATCCGAGTTTTCCTATTTCATGCGACAATAAATCTGACATATTCCTTGTCATAAATGAATCAGCGATACAAAGGTACAAATTATATATAAAAAGTTCTGTCGGATCAACTACTATTTTGGACTTCAAATGTGACGTTATACAGGATGACGCTAAAATATTCACGCTCTTGGAAGTCGTTTTTATTTATTATCCATATTTGCAAAAGACCCCTCAAATATCAACAGCAACATTTTTCCTTAAGAAGATATTTTAAATTTAACTGTCGATAACACAGTCAGATAAAATTGGTGTTTGCCGGAAATGTGATTACTCTGCGGATTCACACGGAAATGTGATTACTCTGCGGACTAAATATGATGGTGATTATTTCAAATATGGTTGGGTTTCCCCAGTCGTAGTAGATATGGACAATGAGTTTGAAGCTATGTGTACAAATCTGCAGGTTTATACTTGGCTTTAGATTTAATAATGAAATAATTGTTGAATTTTATAAATTACCTAATAAAAACTGAACTTCAAAATTAGACACTTTTGCAGCCCAACTCGCACGGTGAATATATTGATCTCTGCGAATAAATATATTGAATTAATCTCTAATTCATTTGTTGTTTTCCTTTTTCCTCTCTTTATATTTTAAATCTAAAATTTGATTGTATAATTTCTCAACTCTGAGATATCAACACATTAAATATGAACCAATCCAATTTCGATACCAAATCAATACAAAAGTTTTCGGATTTAAAAATTGTCTTTAATTCATCTGTGTGGATCCTTGACAAAGAATAAAGCGATGGATATAAGAAATATTTATGAAGTCTTTGGTGCAAAATGGCGAAGATTTCTATACATTTTTCGCTTTTTCAAACCATAACTAAAATGCATCAAAAAGTATTGCCAATCGTGTATTTTTAAGCCGTAATACTCACCCCTGTACAGTGCTACGCATATATTGCTAAAAAAGATGTGTGCGAAAGTATAAGAAAAAGCTTCAAGAATAAAATAGTTGATCTTCGGAATGTTTCAAACAACGCAATATTTTATTTATTTATTTCGATTCAAAATATAAGCAATTTTTTGCTTATAATATAATAATCCTCTCCAAAGTTCACAAAATTTTGTGTAATCGTATCCTTCCAAGAGAAATCTACAGCTGATAACTTGTAAATAAATGCTTATTGACTGCTAATTAGTTATTTGGTGGTGTGGTTTACGGATAATTAGTATTAACAATATAATTATTTCCCGCATTACTTCCTAATCTTCTGTATTGTGTGTATAATAACAAATATTCCACATTTTCAAAAAATTGTCAATCTACCGGGAAAAATTTCAACTACCGCTACAGACCACATGATTTATTTGTAGTACAGTTTGTAGAGTACTTTCCGAAGTTAAATTATTAAACCATAATCGGAGTTTTATTTTCAAATAATATTTTCAAAAAACTGTACTACATAAATATTTGCATAAAAATATTAGAAACAATTCAAACGCCTGAATGTATGCTATACCGATATTAACATATTTTACTCGCATTCCAACAAATGAACATGTACAGTGACTCACAAAAGTATTCGTTCCTAGTTATGCAGCGATTATAAATCATTTTTAGGGCTATTTGTTGCCTCATATTACGAATTATAACTATAGTAGGTTGTGCAAAGTAAAAAATAACTACAATTGTGTCCCGTTATCGAAAAAAAATGCACACAAATATGTTTTCGACACATATTTCAAGTCACAAAAGTATTCGTCGCAGCAAATAAAAGTCCTGTTGCATAAAGTTTTCGCCTCTCTTTTTAATTATGATTTGTTGTTGTTGCTTTGTAGAGAATTCGGATTATTACAACTTCATATGCCATCGAATGCTTTTTAGTTTGTTGTTTAATTTTGGTGTGTGCGTATCAAAATGCCCAAGGGAAAGGAATTAAGTGTTGCTGAAAAGAAAATAATTATCTGCCTACACAATGAAGGCAGAACAAAAAAATATATTTGTGATATGTTCGATAGAAGCCCCACAACAATTCGAAGTATCATTAATCGTCTTAAAGAGCGAGACACATTAGAGAATATGCCACGTTCGAGCCGGCCAAAATTATTGTCTGCCAGGGAAGAAAGGAGAATATTAAAGGAAAACCGCTAAAATCCGAATTTTTCTACATCTATAATTAACAGTGTACTGCAAACAACACTGAATACAAATGTGTCTGATGAAACCGTCCGAAGGGTGCTCAGAGCAAACAATTTACATGGTCGCATTGCATTGAAAAAGCCGTATCTTTCTGCTATTAATATATCAAAGAGGTTAGACTTTGCACAGACCTATAAATCACAAAATTTTGACTTCTGGGAATGTGTTGTATTTACTGATGATAGTAAATTTAATATATTTGGGTCAGATGGTCGACCCAAATATGGCGCTCCTAAAATGGGATTCCCAGATAAAGACTTCATATTCCAGCAAGATAACGACCCCAAACACACGGCCTGGGATGTAAAAATGTGGCTCCTTTACAACAAAAAATGTCTCAAAATACCTCCCCAAAGTCCAGATACCAACCCCATTAAAATTTATGGTCGCAATTGGAAACTAAAATTCGATAACACCATATTACATCCAAGGCAACCGTTAAGACAGTATTACAGGAAGGGTAGGAAAAAATATCTCCAGAAACGTGCCGGAAATTGGTGGAGTCGATGCCAAGGCGTCTGGAGGTAATTTGTGCAGACAAAGAATACCATACAAAGTACTAGATGCAGTCACCATATCGAACAATTTTTGTAATGTACAGAGCGACGAATACTTTTGTGACCTGAATTATTTAAGTTCTCTTATTAAATCCTTACAATTAATGCATTGAAGCGATTTTTCTTAAGTTTTTTTGTTTAATATATACTTTCATGTGTATTCCTTAACGTACATCATTTAAAATATTTATTAAAAATGAATATCACTATCCAAATACATAATAAAATAATGTAGCAAAAAGGTAAAATGACGAATATTTTTGTGAGTCACTATATGTATGTTTATGCTTCTCCCATTTTTATAGGAATTTCATGTCGCATACCTGTTTATACGTATGGGTAATTCCCCTCGTCCTGGCCTGTGGACTTTGGAAAAATCAAGTGATTATGGCAAAACCTGGACGCCTTGGCAACATTTCTCTGACACACCCGCCGATTGTGAGATTTATTTTGGAAAGGATACGTACAAGCCTATCAGTCGAGATGACGATGTTATTTGTACTACTGAATATTCAAAGATTGTGCCATTGGAAAATGGCGAAATTCCCGTTATGTTGCTAAACGACCGCCCATCGTCCACAAACTACTTCAATTCTACAGTGCTACAAGAATGGACTAGGGCCACCAATGTGCGCATCCGTCTGTTGCGTACTAAGAATTTACTCGGTCACTTGATGTCGGTGGCGCGCCAAGATCCCACCGTGACGCGTCGATACTTCTATTCAATCAAGGACATATCCATTGGCGGTCGTTGCATGTGCAATGGTCATGCTGATACTTGCGACGTCAAGGACCCCAAGAGTCCGGTGCGTATCTTGGCCTGTCGTTGCCAACACCATACTTGCGGTATCCAATGTAATGAGTGCTGTCCCGGTTTCGAGCAAAAGAAGTGGAGTCAAAATACCAATGCCAGACCTTTCGAATGCGAACGTAAGTTGGCGAACTTGTTTCAACAAAAAATATGGTTTGAAAATGTTTTTTACTTGTTTAGCTTGCAACTGTCATGGTCACACCAACGAGTGCGTTTATGATGAGGAAATTGATCGTAAAGGTTTGTCATTGGATATTCATGGTCACTATGAGGGTGGCGGTCGCTGTTTGAACTGCCAACACAACACCGAGGGCATCAACTGCAACAAATGTAAACCCAAATATTACAGACCTTCTGGAAAGTACTGGAACGAAACTGACGTATGCCATCGTAAGTACTCCACACGTTCTACCCCTGTGAGGGAGTGGAAATCGACCAGATTACAATGCTAACTTACAACAACTTATTTGTAGCTTGTCAGTGTGACTTCTTTTACTCTACTGGCCATTGCGAAGAGGAAAGTGGTCGTTGCGAATGTCGTAAAGCTTTCCAACCACCCAATTGTGACTCATGCGCCTATGGTTACTACGGCTATCCCAACTGCCGGGAGTGCGAGTGCAATCTCAACGGCACTGAAGGCTACCACTGTGAGGCCGTTAACGGCGAATGCCCTTGTAGGATTAATTTCGCCGGTCATTATTGCAAGCAGTGCGCTGATGGTTACTATGCCTTCCCCGAGTGCAAAGGTATGTCGCCACAAGTAGATGTTGAGATTCGCGCTTAATAATTTCGTAATTATTTCCATTTAGCTTGTGAATGCAACCAGATCGGTTCCATTAGCAACGATTGTGACTTGGCTAGTGGTCAATGTAAATGTTTGAGCAGTTTCGGAGGAGAACGATGCGAGCGCTGCAAACATGGTTATTATAATTATCCTAAATGTCAATGTAAGCATTTCTGCCATTCACAACATTTGTTGGACAAGCATTTATTAATTTTTTTTTCCATCTCGCAGATTGTGATTGCGATGTCCAGGGTACGGAGGAAGATGTGTGCAACAAAGAAAATGGCCGCTGTATTTGTCGTGAAGGATTTGGTGGCGTCCGTTGTGATCAATGCTTACCAGGCTACTTCAACTACCCGGATTGCAAACCGTGTAACTGCTCAGCTACAGGAAGTACAGCGATTACTTGCGATAACACAGGCAAATGCAACTGTCTCTCAAATTTTGCTGGAAAACAATGCACCCTGTGTAGTGCTGGTTACTTCAGCTATCCGGAATGTTTACGTAAGATTTAATAAATTAGTTTGAACTCTTGGAGACTTTAACCCCTGTGTCATTATCAGCTTGTAACTGTGATGTCCATGGTTCGGGCGGCGTATCCTGCAATTCCGACGGTCAGTGCTCCTGCTTCCCCAATTTCGATGGAAAATTATGCGACTCTTGTAAGGAGGGATTCTACAACTTCCCTAGTTGCGAAGATTGCAATTGCGATCCGGCTGGTGTTATTGACAAGTTCGCCGGGTGTGGCTCGGTACCTATAGGAGAACTGTGCCAATGTAAAGAGCGTGTTACTGGTCGCATTTGCAACGAATGTATGCCCTTGCATTGGAACTTGAACATTTCTAACCCAGACGGTTGTGAAGTGTGTGACTGTTGGACTGACGGTACAATTGGCACTCTCGATACCTGCGACTCCAAGAGCGGCCAGTGTACATGTAAGCCGCACACGAATGGACGCACTTGCAAGGATTGCAAAGATGGTACTTATGACTTGGATGGGTCATCTCTTTTTGGTTGCAAGGATTGTAATTGTGATGTTGGTGGCTCATGGAAGAGCGAATGCGACAAGACTACCGGACAGTGCAAATGCCATCCTCGTGTTACGGGCCGCGACTGTACACAGCCACTAACGACCCATTATTTCCCCACTCTTCACCAATTCCAATATGAGTACGAAGATGGCGCACAGCCATCAGGGGCTCAAGTTCGCTATCAGTACAATGAAGATATCTTTCCGGGTTATAGCAGCAAAGGCTATGCGGTCTTCAACGACATCCAAAACGAAGTACGGTACGAACTTGGCGTCATCAAGTCATCAGTGTACCGTATAGTTATACGCTATGTGAATCTGAATGAGTTCAATGTAACGGCCAGCATATTGATTCAGTCTGAAAATCCTCTGGAGGTAGATCAGAAGTATGTGCCACTAGTCTGAATTTCAAACAAAAACCTTATTTGTGTAAAATTTTTTGCAGCGTAATAGTTCTGCTCCGTCCTACGTCTTCGCCGCAATTTGTTACCGTGGCCGGTGAAAAGGGGAAAAAACCTTCAGCTGTGGTTTTGGATCCTGGCAAGTACACTTTCACCACCAAGTGCAACAAGAACGTAATGTTGGATTACTTCGTTTTGCTGCCCGCCGCCTACTATGAGGCCTCGATATTGACCCGTAAAGTTTTGACTCCATGTGAACTTGGTAATATGGAATTGTGCAGACATTATAAATACGCTTCGGTGGAAGAGTAAGTCCAAGATTGCTGTCTAAAGCAAGTCGGTCATTGTGGCGTCATCTTACACACCTTAACTTGATTTTCAGTTTCCATCCAGCTGTGCAACCGTACATTCTTAATCCTAAAGGCAAGCCATCCAATCCCTTGGAATACTACAGTGATGCTGATCATTTGACGATAATCAATCACATTGGAGACGTACCCATGATTACAGCATCACAGCCAGAATTAATCTACAACATTGACATCCCACACAGCGGTAAATTCATATTCGTCATTGACTATGTCAGTGATCGGACTTATGCGGAGCCCGGCTTCATCAAACTTCGCGTCGGCAATGACGAGGAGGATTATGGATCTACTACCGTCTATCCTTGCCTGTACTCTATGGCGTGCCGAACTCCAATAATTGATGATCAAATACGCGAAAAGGTCTTCCACATCAACAAGGATGAGGATAAGCCTGTTGTTGTCTTTGCCGATTTCGAAGAGGATGAAAAAGTGGCCATTATATCAGTAACTGCTATACCTGCTGAACAATGGTCCACCGATTATATTAACCCCAGTCCAGTGTGCGTCATCCATAACGAACAGTGTGCTACGCCCAAGTTTAGATCAGTGCCTGATTCTAAGAAGATTGAATTCGAAAGTGATCACGAAGATAGAATATCGCTGAACAAGCCACCATACGCTCTGCTGGATGAGAGGGTCAAGTTGATATATTTGGATAACAAAGAAGACTCTACCATTGCCATTGAATCAAAGGTGTCAGAATCCGGACGCTATGTAGTGCTGGTGAAATATTATCAGCCCCATCATCCCAAATACAATGTCCTATATACAATGACTGCTGGTAAAAACCAGTATGATGGAAAATTTCAGATTAATCATTGTCCGTCCAGTTCTGGCTGTCGGGGTGTTATCAGACCCAGTGGTGACGAGTGGTGGTTTGATATAGAAGATGAGTTTAAATTCACTATAACGAACAATAGACCTCAGGGAGTTTGGCTGGATTACTTGGTAGTGGTGCCTGTGGATCAGTATAATGACGATCTTCTGGAGGAGGAGACGTTTGACCAAACCAAGGAGTTCATTAAGGAGTGTGGTCAAGACCATTTCTACATAACACATAATGCTTCAAATTTATGTAAAAAAGCAGTTTTTTCTCTGACCGCTGACTATAATAGTGGTGCTTTGCCTTGTGCGTGCGATTACGAGGGCTCGACCAGCTTCGAGTGTGATCCTTTTGGCGGTCAGTGCCAGTGTAAGGCGAATATAATCGAACGACAATGTGGAGCCTGTAAGACAGGCTTTTATGGGTTCCCTGATTGTAAGCCTTGCGACTGCCCCAGCACGGCCATGTGTGAGCCCCAAACTGGAGAGTGTGTTTGCCCGCCCAATGTAATGGGCGAGCTTTGTGAACAATGCATGCCTAACACTTATGGATTCCATCAGATCATCGGCTGTGAGCCATGTGAGTGTAATACTTTGGGCATTGCAAATGGAAACACCCAATGTGATGCATTTAACGGAAGTTGCGAGTGCCGGCCAAATATTGAGGGCAGAGCCTGCGATGAATGCAAAAATGGGTTCTTCGATTTCCCTCGGTGCGATCAATGCACATGTAACGTCGCCGGTACGGAATTGGAGGTTTGTGATAAAGTCGACGGTACCTGTTTCTGTAAGAAGAATGCTGTGGGCCGCGATTGTGACATATGTGTGGAGGGTACTTACAATTTACAGGAATCGAATCCGGATGGTTGCACCACATGCTTCTGCTTCGGCAAAACTTCTCGTTGTGAAAGCGCATATTTGAAGGTGTACAATGTAAGCCTTTTGAAGAAAGTGTCTCTTAACACGGCTGTATTCAAACCTAAATCGATTGATTTTGCCATCTGGGAAATACCTCCGGAGGATCTACTGATTAACGAAACAATGCTGCAAGCGGACTTCTCGTTCGAGGATATCAACGATAATTCGATAGTATATTTCGGAGTCTTGGATTATTTAATGGATCAAAATAGTCACATTTCCTCATATGGCGGCGAATTAGTTTATTCATTGTACTACACTAACGGATTGTCGGGCAAATCAATGACTGCTCCTGATGTCATTCTCTTCAGCAAAGACTTTGTACTAGTCCATCAGAGCTACGAGCAGCCTTCAAGCAACCAACTTTTCAAGAATCGCGTACAAATGGTGGAGACGAATTTCATGACACAGAATGGAAAGTCGGTGTCAAGAGCTGACTTCATGATGGCTTTAAGAAACTTGCATACTATCTATATCCGCGCCAACTACTGGGAACAAACATTGATTTCCCAATTATCCGATGTCTATTTGACTTTGGCTGACGAGGATGAAGATGGTGACATGGATGAATATTCCTTTTTGGCTGTTGAAAAGTGTCAATGTCCCCCTGGATATTCTGGCTTGTCATGTGAAGATTGTGCTCCTGGTTATTACAGGGATCCCTCGGGACCGTATGGAGGCTACTGCATTCCTTGCGAATGTAATGGCCACGCTGAAACTTGTGACTGTGCTACTGGCATTTGTCAAAATTGCCAACACTCTACAACAGGGGAACACTGCGAAATGTGTATCGAAGGCTATTATGGTAATGCCACTTACGGCTCCCCACATGACTGCATGATTTGTGCTTGTCCGCTGCCAATACCCAGCAATAATTTTGCTACTGGTTGCGAGATTTCGGAGTCTGGAGACAAGATCCATTGTGAGTGCAAACCTGGGTATACAGGACCCAAGTGCGAGTACTGCTCCAACGGATATTATGGAGATCCTCAAAAGCCTGGCGACTATTGCAAGCCTTGCGAGTGCTCTGGTAATATTAACCCTTTAGAACCCGGATCATGTGACACAATCACCGGCGAATGCTTGAGGTGTTTGAACAACACTTCAGGAATCGCATGTAATCTCTGTGCTCCCGGTTTCTATGGCGATGCCATTAAATTGAAGAACTGCCAGAGTTGTGACTGCGAGGAATTGGGAACTCTAAAGTGTGATCCTTATGAGGGTAGCTGCAAGTGTCATGAGAACGTCATTGGCGAGCGCTGTGATCAATGCAAACCAAATCATTATGGCTTCGATTCGGGAGTAGGCTGTCGTTCTTGCGACTGCGGCGTTGCATCCAATTCCACCCAATGCGACGAGCATACTGGAAAATGTGCCTGCAAATCCGGAGTAACTGGCAGACAGTGCGACAGATGTGCTACAGATCATTGGAAGTACACTAAGGACGGATGCACACCTTGTAAATGCAACCAAGGTTATTCGAGAGGATTTGGCTGCAATCCCTTTACAGGTCAATGTGAGTGCTTACCTGGTGTCATAGGTGATCGTTGTGATAACTGCCCCCATAGATGGGTTTTGAAGAAAGACGAAGGTTGCTTCGAGTGCGACAATTGTCACCATGCTTTACTTGATGTCACGGATGCAATGCGTCATAAAATTGAACCAGTTGTGAGGGAGTTCCAAACAGTTGCTCTGGCTTTCTTTACTAGCCAAAAACTAAATTATTATGACAACTTGGCCGATGAAATTGCACCGGAGGTGCAGAATTTGGACCCAAAGAGCGTCAACTTGGAACCTTCAAGAATTATTATATCAGGCCTGGAGAATGAAGCCAAACAATATTCAAAGCAGGTGAATCTGACCTTGGATAATGCTCAAGATAGTAGACATGAGGCCAGTAGATTTTTACAAAATGTTACCGCTTTGAGCGACCTAGTGACAATGAGCATAAATGAAGCCGCTGAGGCCATAAGCTCCGTTGATGCATTGTCTCGTAACCTCGAAACTGCCGCGAGTACGAAGATCGATTCTGCTTTAGCAGAGGCACAAGGACTTCTCCAACAAATCAATGAAACCTCAGTTGATTTAGAGCGTAATGATCTGGTGTTAAAGAAGGCCACTGGGTTGCTCAGCGATATTGGTAATCTCGTTTTGCCTGTGAAAGCTCAAAATAAAACTCTGGAAGCGCTCAAGAATGATATTGGCGAATTTAGTGACAAATCAGAAGATCTCTACAACTGGAGCCGTGATGCGTTCGATAAGGCCACCGAAGTTGAACGCTTAAATAATTTGAATAAACAGAACTTCGATAACTCCAAATTCGACACCGTCAGCGACCAACAAAAGGGGGCCGAACAAAATATTAGAGATGCCGCCAATTTTAGAACAAATGGCTTGATCACATTAACGGAAATAGAAGAGAAAATCAATGCCCTGCAGGACGTGTGGAGTAGCATGAAGGAATTAAACAGGCAAATTGATGAAGACCTACCCAAACTGGACAGTGAAAATCAAGAAGCAGACAAATTGACTACTCAAGCCGAGTTCAAGGCTTTGGAATTGCTGAAGAGAGCTCAAGATTTAGCTGAACAATATGCCGAGCTCACCGCTTCTTCTGAGCCCGCTATAAAAGCTGCTACCGCCTACAGCGGAATTGTGGAAGCTGTCCACTCTGCTAAAGATTTCACCATGGATGCTAAGTATGCGGCTGGTAATGCCACCGAAAAAACTGAAGGAATTGATGATCGTGCTGGTGTGGCCGATAAGGACTCTGCGGATCTATTGCAGACAGCCAGAGGCTCTTTGCATAAGGTGCAAAGCGAACTAGAACCCCGTCTGAATGCATCCGCTGCTAAGGTGAATGCAATTTCCAAACTTAACGAAAACACCGAAAAAAGGCTGGCAGACATCAATATTGCAATTCACGCAATGCCGGCGGAATCCCAGAGGGATATGTGGAATAATTCTAATCAAAACGCCACAGATGCTTTGGATATTATGTCGGAAGTTTTGAACATTTTGGGCCCGGTTGTCACACAAACACCTAAGGAGTTGGAGAAAGCTCGCAATATTTCTAAAGATATTGATTCCACTAATAAAGATATCAGTCATGTCCAAAATCAATTGGATAGTGTAGAGGAATCCATACCTTCGTTGCGGGCATTTGCGGACGAAATAGAGCAGCAACAAGCCGAAGTTGATGAACTGGCGCAGGTTTTGGGTGAAGATATCGCAAATATGAAACGTCAAATTGAAACTGCCCGCCAAATAGCTAATGACATAAAAGTCGGAGTTAGATTTGTTCCCAGTACTATTTTGGAGTTGAAGACACCAGAGACACTTCCATTACTGGCCACTAAGACCAAAGTGTCCACCTATTTCAAAACCGACAATCCTAATGGTTTCTTGCTTTTCTTAGGCAATGACAATAAGACAGCCTCAACTGCGCCATCCTTATCTAAAAATAATGACTTCATGGCTTTAGAAATCGTTAACGGCTATCCAATACTCACCATCGATTTGGGCAACGGCCCCGAGCGCATCACCAGTGAAAAATACGTAGCTGATGGCGACTGGTATCAAGCAGTGGTTGATCGCACAGGGCCCAACGTTAAACTGATTGTTCGTGAGGAATTGGATAACAAAACTATCGTTGACCATGTAAAGGAAGAGGCTTTGGTGGGTGCGAATAATGTGTTCAACGTGGACCGCAACAGTCGGCTATTTGTAGGTGGCTATCCGCCGCCAGCAGATTTTACTCCGCCCGAGGACATACACTCTAGTTCATTCTTGGGTGACATTGAAGACTTGCGTATAGGTGATGACCACGTGGGGCTGTGGAACTTCGTTTATGGCGAGGACAATAACCAGGGAGCCTACCCTAGGACTAAGATGGTAACCGACGATATTCCACCAACTGGTTATCGATTCAACGGTAACGGTTTTGTCACGCTAAAGGCAACGCCATACAATTTCAAGCAAAGGTCGAGTATTCAATTTAGCTTCAACGCAGCTAAAGACACCAAAGACGGTTTGTTGTTCTTCTATGGCCGCAACAATCAGTTCATGTCTATTGAAATGTCCAATGGAGCCATATTCTTCCGTTATAAGTTAGGTGACCACACTGTATCAACTGGTAGCTCCGACAAGTACAACGACAACCAATGGCATCGTGTGGTCGCTGAACGAGATGGACGCCGGGGTCTATTGAAAGTCGACGATCTCCTCATCTTCCAGGAAGAGGCACCAGCTCACGTCGACGACACTATGCCTGTTCTGAAACGCTTGTTCTTCGGCGGTTTCCCTGGCAAACGTAACAATACCTTGATAGTGGAACAGAACTTTGACGGTTGTATAGACGATGTCACCATTTCTGGCAATAAAGTTGATTTAGGTCAGCACATTAATGCCGTCGATGTTAAGCCTGGATGTCCTAAGAAGTTCTCGACAGTTTTGGCTTTTGCGCCCAATGAACACGGCTACCTGCGGACGGCGAACATCAGTTCAGACAACCATCTCAATATAAATATGAAGTTCAAGACTCGTCAGAAGGATGGCATACTATTCTATGGATCGAATCATGATCAAAGCTCCACCATCGGCCTAACTCTGGAGAATGGTTTCCTGGTATTACGTAGCATGGGTAGCGAACTGTCATCTGACATGCGGCGATTGAATGACGGGGAAGAACATGTGGTAACAGTTCTACATGATGACACCCAACTACGACTTTCCATTGACGACGTGGAGGATAAAAGGTAAGTTGAAATTGTTCTTAATTTTCTAGGGTGCTAAAGATCATAAACTAATTACCATTATTATTTTGCTTTAGATTAAGTTACGCACCAGAACCGTTGTACATTGCGGCGGGTGATTTGGTCTTTGGTGGCTTGCCAGACAATTTTAAAGCGCCCCGTGATGCCTTGTCAAATCAGGCCTACTTTGTGGGCTGTATTAGCGATGTCACCTCCAATGGAGAGATCATTAACTTTGCAGATAGTGTAGAGAAGAAAAACGGCAACATAAACGGATGTCCTTCGGACATTTTGGGTGAGTGAGATAATTTTCGGTGCAATAGAAATCTATCAATTTTTCAATTGTATTTACTAGCTTATGATGTAAACGCAGTGCCTGTATTCTACCCTGGAAGTGAAAATGTTATAGATTACGGTCAAGAATGGCCACATCACACAGTACCGGAACCCACACATGTGACTATCAAACCTGTGACGGTGCTCAAAACTACACATGCCCCAACTTCAACCATCCCAGCTACGATGACGACAACAACTACTACAACGACTACTACAACAACAACTACCACCACTACTGAACGACCTTTCCATCCCATCGAAGAGGTTCAAGTCCAGACCAACGAAGTTGAACCGACAATTATACGTAAACCCACCATTGCTCCAAATATACCTGAAGATCTTCGCTGCAAGCTTCCCACAAATCCAAACTACGATGTTGATTTTGTAGAGGCTGGATATCGATTCTTCTCGTTGCGCGAACAACGCGTAGAAATTCCCAGTTTGACCATGAAATTGCGTAAGCATTACGACATCTCTCTCCACTTCCGCAGCGATTATCCCAGCGGGTTACTGTTTTATGCATCGGACAAACACCACAGTGATTTTGTGGCCGTTTACTTGAACAACAGCAGAGTGTTCCACCATGTCCGTCTGGGTGAGGAGGAGATCATTGTGAACAGCACAACCGAGTTCAATGACGGCGATTGGCACATTGTGCAATTCATTCGGACGCAGCGCAAGATTAGTCTGATTATTGATCAGCAAGAACAAATGCCATCATTCGACTTGGAGGATCGTAACATTCACGTGATTAACATGGTCTTTCCTCTTTACGTGGGTGGCATACCGAAACACATCGAAGAGAATGTACGAGGCAACATCAAATTCAATGAGGAGGCATCGTACTTCAATGGCTGTATCAGAGATGTCAAAGTCAATGGCCAGGCTTTGGAACAACAGCCGCAGACCTTCCTAGTAGTTCCCTGCTCGGACCAAGTGGAACAAGGTCTATTCTTTAACAAGCCCACCGGTTTCATCAAACTCTTCGATCGATTCAGTGTGGGCACGGACTTTAGTTTAAGCTTTGACTTCCGTCCCCGAGAACCAGACGGTTTGTTGTTTTCTGTCCACGGAAAGAGCTCTTATCTGATCTTAGAGTTGGTCGACAACAAGTTGTGGTTCACAGTGAAATCAGATGCCAAGAACATTGTTACCACCAGCTACGCCCTACAAGGCAATGGTAGTTTCTGTGACGGAAGTTGGCGCAATGTACAAGCAGTCAAGTCGAAATTTGTAATAACAATTTCGGTAGATTGGGTATCAGCACAACCTGGCGTGGGCCAAGAAGGGTCGACGATCACCAAAACTAATCGACCCCTCTTCATGGGCGGCCACCAAGCCTTCAACAAGGCTCCGGGCTTGAAGACTCGTAAAACATTTAAGGGTTGTATACGAAACGTTCAAGTCAACAAGAAGCTAGTGCGCGTGACTCCTAATCTCATAAATGGTGAGATCTGGCAGGGAGTGTGTCCTATGAATTAGATGTTTCGTATTAGATCGAAAACGAAGAAGCCTAATAGCTCAAACGATGTGTAAAATGATGACGACCGAGAACCTAACAACGGATCAATGATTTCTGAACACTTTGAATAAATTAAGGGAATATGCCATCCCGCTAATTTTCCGGGATCCCTGCAAATAATCTATATTCCCATTTGATAGAAGTTTAGCTGCTAAGAGTTGTAGTTGTATATTATTATAATCTGTTAAAAAAAACGGGAATTCCCAGAGGCTTCAGAATGCATAAGACAGTTTGTGTAAAATTGTTGTCACCATGACCAATTGATCCATGCATATCACTGTTGAGTCGACAGTTTACACGATTTCCGGGATCCTACTAACCCATCCATTTCGTTTGGATTATGAAAGTGAAATAAATCATATATTTGTACACAAATTTTGGTAGAATTTACCATATCAAGCCACTGCATGGCTAAGAATTCATTAATCCCACAATCTGTAGTAAAATTCAAACCGGATCTGTAAATTAGAGCACGATGTATTGTACAAACAAGTATACAACTGGAAATTATCCTTAAGATGTGCTTCATCGACTCAGAAGTGATGCGTTTTGTGAAGCATTTTTGAATTCTCAGCAACTTTCCTCTTAACCTTATTACATTATTAATTCTTCAATATGTGCCAAAAGTTAAGGTTTAAATTTCGTTTTTTTCGCCATTAATAAACTGCAGTAAACGCTTATTATTTCAGCCATTTTTTGTCAGTCAATGTTAAAGGGAAGTAAACAAAAGCTTTACCAAAAGGCTTGATACGAAAGAGACCAAAGGTAATGTAAATAGTTCGATAAGAGTAAAATTCAACGAATAGTACAGTTCACGTTCCTCTTCGTACGTTTCCATGGTTGTTGGTCCATATACGCAAGCTGCGATGCACACCGAGACCATTAACTGTGCCATCCAGATATCGGAACGTTGGAAACGGCACAAGTCTGTGTATTTTATGGGACCGAAAATCGGTTGAAGCTGGAACCAATTATTGTAGTAATTTAGTAGGTTTTCCCAATATGACTCCATAAATGTCACATTCGAATTTATTGGCAATATTTCCACTGATTGTTTTGAAATCCATTTGTTAATGTGAAATATTTGTGGGGGTTGTGGTTTTCCCAAACTTATAATCACAACTTTGTGACAAAACCATGTAGGATATCGACCCACCATATCATTGACGATTGTTAATTTAAGGGACAACTGAATATTGAGGCTGCCCAGAGGTAGCATACAAAAGGAATTACGTCGTAGGCAGTATTTGAGTGGACTCTGATTGATGGGCACTGAGAATTGGCCTATTTCTGATAAGAATCGGAGTTGAATGCTTGACGCAGATCCGGCATTCCAATGAGATCCAGTGTATATAATCATTACCACATCACAATTATCGCCGCTAGGGGATGACCTGAGAACATTGTTATGATGGCGAGATCGATGCATATTACAGGAAAGTATTGCCAAAAATAGAATAACCAGTGTCGTGTAAAATGCCGCCAAATCGCAGTTGAATGGCAGAGAGTCTAACAGCAGACGGCCGTTAAGTTCTTCATCGGCTATAAATTCGTAATTTTTGAATCCAAATGGTGACAAATGGAAACATTCACATTTTACTTGCATAGGTGCGCTTACATTTACCACTGGACTGCAGCCCATAGATGACCATTGGGGTTGTGTAACGTCCCACATCCAGTGCAAGCACTCAACTATATTTACACTGATGGTAACGGAAAGGGGAAACGCCGGGGCTTCCTTCATGGCCAAGATTGACATGTAGGCGGTCTTCTGTTGGTTGCTCCTGTTGATGTCTGCAACTGTTGATGAATGAGAGTCGAATTTCCGAAATATAAATCCTCGTGGCCTCTTGCCGATGAAGATTGCTAAATGTACACCAACACTCGGCTGGCATAGAGTTGCAAAAATCGCAGCTTTTGGTGGCAGTTGAAGGAACAAGGTGGGCATGTGCTGTTTATTTCGTATAATAATCTCAGTTGGATGATTTGAAGTGGGTTCTCCTAATTCACTTTGAGTCACTTTAAACATAAATGATTCGGGTAAATTACGATTATTTTCCTCGACTACAGTGCTTGAGGCAAATGCAGAGAAATGAAAAACATTCGTTGCCAGTGGTTTATCATCTGGGTACCACCAGAAAGGATTTGAGTTCATAGAAGTTGTTTGCAGGACTAGAGAACGACTATTGGATTTGTTCTGCAGATACTCAATTACACCCTTGACTACTTCTATCTCAATTAAATGATTGCCGATTTGAAGTGCGCGATCTCGAATGTGCTCACTGACGTATATTTTCATTGTAAAGGCTCCTTTCTTTGCTATGATGGCAGATTCACTTGGATAATATATTTTAATGGCTTGATGACTTAGATTTTCTAAGTATTTGTATAACTCTTTGCAAGTTTCCAGCCAATTGGCTATTTTTTCTAAAACGAAGATATCAAATTCTGGTATGTCTCTGTAAACTTCCGCCAGAGGATTGTTAGTCTTTAGTCCTGTCTGGGCCTGTTCTGCATTGATGTAAGGCCTGACTTCCCAATTTATTGCGTAATCGTTCATTATGGAAACGAGTTTATACAGGACGTTCACATAAGTTTTTTCTGGTATTTCAATCACTTCACCATCCTTGACAATTGTAGCAAAACCTTGGGTTAATTTCTTAAAATGCGTTAACATGGCAAATGATTTGTGACTGTCTAATGGCAATAGATTCTTGCTCAATTCGTAACAGATAATAAGCCACTGTTCCATCTCGAACAAAGAATAGAGAACTAAATTTTTCAAAATGCTATTTAACGCTGTAACTTTTGTTTCATTGTTAAGGTATTTTTGAATTGATTTAATCAAAACCAAACAAGTTAGTCGATCGCCACTCCTTATGAGGGCATTGACATCGGAATCTTTCGCCATTAAAAAGTCGGTCAGATTCTCTGGTTCTGGCAAATGTGAGACATTTACGGATAGGGTTGCATTAACACAAGCGTCAAACTGATCACATATCTTAACAACCAATACGTTACATGGGGGCATGTGGAAATAGGCTTCGGGGTCATTTACGCTTTCCAATGGGAAATCACCGGCTGTATAGTAGTAATTTAGAGGAGTGTCGATGTCATCATAATTCTCGCAGTGAACATGGAACAGTGTGTGGAATGCCACGCCTAGCTGGGGATCTATCGAACATCGGCCCCCTCTGGGGGGTAAATTTCTTGTTAGTTCCACTGACGATGTTCCTTCAAGACCAATGTTCCACACTTTTGCTGTAATTATTAGGCTGGAGTCATCATCATTTGGCAAATATATGAAACGTTGAGCAGAACCATGGACGACACTTTTGATTATCCATGTAAATTTGGCATTTCGGGAACAAACTTCTTCGTTGATGCATTCAATTCTAAGGTGGATCGCATTGCCCGAAACGAATTGATGGCGCAAGCAATTGCGCACACACTGGACGTGGATGAACAGTCGCGGGTATTTTACTACCACGACAGTTTGACGATCCAAATCTGTGACAAATGAATTCACTTTGGATTGTACGATCAGCGTGAACTGAAAAGTTGCCTTAGTTGCAAGATGTCGTGGTTCAATAACCACAATTCGATCTTTAAGAAAATGTACGTGGAGTGTTGGTTGAGAAATCTTAGGCAATATTTTGTTCACGATACTAACTTGTGCTTAGCTGGGACCTGCAAAATGTGTTTGTTGTTGCATCTAAGGCTTTGCAATCCCATCTATACAATATATCTTGCGCAGCGTGCGAGGCTAAAGCAAAATCTCGGCTTTCCGAGCCATTAAGTATGAGAGTTTGCAGAACTCCAATTTCTCGTACCGCACCGCCCTTGATGATGGCTTTAATTGGTTTAGGTAAAACCAAAACGAAACACTGCAGATTTAAATAAACTAATTATTTATTTAATTGTATTGCCTGAAAGTCAACTACTCACGCGTGCCTCTGTCACTCCTTCGAAGTCGGGCAGGCGCTCGATCATTTTCACCACCAATGAATATGACGACATCACTTCGCCATGATAATTGAACCAGAGCCTGAATGGAGGTATCTTCAAAAGCGGTATATGTGTAATGCCAAAATTGTGCAGAGTCTTCGTGCCGAGGCTATTGAATATAGTCCACTGAAAGGATATTTGTGAATTGCTTTTACAACAGTATTCAATTACAGGTCCAAAGGTATTAAAACGGGCAATGTCTACCATTAAGGGCTCAACTGGATTTGAGCCGTGCGGAAATTTTAACTTTGGCGCGCAACTCATTGAAGGTAATTTTACTATTAACAAACTGAAGGTTTGCATGTAGAACAATTTTGAGGCTGTTTCGATGTCATAGATACGCATACTCAACATTAACAAGTCAAAATCCCAGAAAGTCTTGTTAACCGAGCGGTAAAACCCTCTCTCAAAGGGTAAATCATTGTAGTAGCGTAGCCCGTTGTTCTTTATAAGCGCTGTTAGATCAGTCGAATAACGCCATTCTGATTTGTCTTGCTGCGGATAGCATTCGAAGCTTTCGACTGCATAATTATTTGCCATTAATTCCACTGCGAATGGTACGGAACCCAAATCTTCAACAAGTATCAAGAATTTCTGCATTTTTGAATAGTAACCATAATGATTGAACAAGAGAACCATATTTTGGAATAGATTGGGAAACGCCAAATCACACCGCAGGCCTCCAAAGCCATCATTACAATTGCGGCAAAGAAACTGTCCCACAAGGTTGTAACATTCACCTCCATTTTTACATGGATTCCCACGACAATTATCGACCACCTCCGAGCAAAGAGATCCTCCGAAATATTGGTAGCCAATACACTTACAGCGGTTTACATTGTCCTCAACTATGCACTGGCCTTCGTGGTTGCAATAAGAAGGATCGCAGTACTCCAGGCAGTGGTGAAATAGCGACATATTAAGAAGAACAATGAGAATAAAAATCATTTCTTGAGTTAATTTTTTTCAATTAAATGATGGAATGACAATAAAAGCGTCTGAAATGAAATATAAGTTACGTAGCTGAAACAAAATTATTCCGCCCAGCGATTGTAGTAATTACTTAAATGATCGTGCACAAGATATTTTAAAAAACGCAAGAGATTTTCACTTCACCCCATTTGAGGCTATACTTGGGCTTGTTATGTGAGTGAATTTTAGATTTATCTAAGGTTGGAACAGTCTCTACAGTTTGTGGTGCTTTACACAGTATCTGAAATTATAACAATTCAAAATAGACAGCTTTCAACCTATGAGTCTAATGTAGGTGTACGGAAATTGTGACCAATGGATGGTCTTGATTTTTTTGCATCGCACACAATCACGTTCGGTTATTTTTAAATAAAGCGCAAGATCTCACTTGTTTGGGTGAAAACCGAGCAGTGGAGTTTCATGCGAACAATAGAGTAGTTACAGCTCATTCCTTACGCAGCAGTAGAAGGTGAAATATGAATGTAAGGAAAAATTCACCATTTCTCGAAAGCGGTGCGTATAACATTAAGATAATGACCTTTGTGGATCTTAGAACAGATACAAAAAACATGAAGTTGCAGACAAAACATTAGTCGTCACCGAAATGAAACCGAACCGGAAAATAACTGATTTATTTATATTTCTGGTCAAAAACTGCACAAAATTTTAATTTCGGCAAGAGATTTAAGATTGTGTTATTATAGATGAATCAGAATCAATCTTCTGATGCGCTTTTGAATACAATTTTAGGCTCAAACCCGAAAATAGAAACAGATTCCTGGTGAAAGTTTCTTAGGGAAACTAATTTTTTAGAATTTCTTATGTCTGCATTAAAAGCAAATGTCTTCTTGCGAGCTTGATTTTCTTGTCGCAGTAAAATCGTTTCCGCTGAGATGTCTTAGAGTATTTATGTGAATGGTGGCATAAAAATACATTGCAGACAATTCATTGTTGTTTAAAAATAACACGACTCTCCCCTACGGCTGCACATAGCAGGAAAAGAAATTATGTTGTGTCATAACAGAGTAAATCAAACCTCAGAAACATATTAAGTCTTTTTGCTTATTCCGCAGTAAGAATTTGCAAGCAGCGAAATTTCAGAGGATAAGAACTCATTTTTTATCAAAGAAAAAAATACCCGAAAATGTTCGTACACAGGTACGTACAAACAGCTGGTTGTGAATTTGGAACTGTTAACATATAAAATCAGAACTATGTAGTCCCATTTATTCAATGAAAACGCAGTATTTGAAACAGGTTTGTAAATTTTTTATTTAGGTTTATAAATAGAATATTTTAATCAGTGGTGAAATTGGGTGAATATAATTTTGTGTGGTCCGATGAAATTTTGACAGGTGAAAACACAAATTGTGACAAGTGTTGGCATCTGTGTTAATGTCTTGCAAATAGAACTTTTTCTCTGCTTGCATGTGTGTCATACGTTTGTTTTCCTACAAAACAAAACAAGGAAAAAATAAACAATACGCACACACGCACACTCAGATACAACATATTACAGAAATGTTATAATTTTGCACTCTTCTGTTATAATTTATAGCAGCCCCGAGACCAGTGCAAAATTTTACCATTGCTATTCACCACGTTAATGTCAAAATTTTGTTCAAAGCAAAACTTTCGTCCATTTTTTACAAAATGCTACCAATCAAGCAGTTGTTTTGAAATGTTAATGCTGGAGGGAAACTCTTTCTGTCTGTTTCCGTCTTTATTCCTTCCATTATTAATGTTTTGATACTTATGGTTCATGTATTTTGACACACATACATAGTATAATAAGAATGAAATAAATAAATGAATCCATGTATTTTCCAAATCCTGCTATTCTAACATATTTTTTTCTTGCATGCAAATTCTTACAAATAAAAATGTTTCCAGTAAGAAATATTATATTTAAACGAACGTCTTTTTGCTATAATTTTGTAATTGAACAGATCTTTTTTTTAATGTTTATAAACACAATTATAAATTTTCACCAAAAATTACGAACTGCAATTATGACGAGGAATCTATTTTCTTGCACATACATGCATACATATGTGCATATGTGTTAATTTGTTATTCTCGGTAAGTAAGCGGGACTAGTGATATAATAATCAATTTAGAAGAGTTTATTATTATTTTACTAAAAATTCATAAATATTGCATTGGCACATAGCAACCCGTCATATTAGCTCTCTCATTTTATTAAATACGTTTGTCCTTTTTGTCAGTCGCTATTTTCAAGGCCACGGGTTTCAATTGCTGTGATTGTGTTCTAATACTATAAACCTAATATTGAGATAATGTTTTAAAAATCATTTATTTTGTTCATCCACTTGATGGCAGTACCTTTGTATCCTTTTTAGACCTTAATAATATTTGGAACTTACATAAATATACAAAATTAATTGCTCTTAAAAGTATACTCGTATGTAAGATGATGTTTGCAGCAATCTATTGCCTCTCTCATTTTGGTAAAAATCCTAGTCTCCCATGACAGTCTTCATTATTCAACGGTATCAATCGGTCGGTTATATATCTTACCTGGGAAATCGGCGGCGAAGTATTAAAAAATGTGAGCATGTGATAAAGAAGCGCAGAAGGCATTTTGTAGAAAATTAATGTTAAGTATTAGAACAACAATTGACAAATGGGACAAATTATCTCTCATTCGTAGTGGTATTTGTAATAAAGAACATTTTAATGCGACAATAAATAATTTAGACTCTGCCCTATATTTTTCACATTTTGTTCCGTGCCGATATTTTCGGTGTAGTTATTATTTTATTTGTCTCTTATGTCGGAAGAGAACAAATTCGTATCGTGCGAGTTTGAGTTCGCGAGTATTGGAAGAGTAAATAACAGTTTATCCGAGAGCACAGAGTATGTGATAATATGTATGTATTGAGAACCAGGTGAGATATTAGAGTTGTACTAATTTGTCAAAATTTATTTCACCATACAAAATTATATGCCCCCAATTTCATCACTGAACAAAATATTCAATTTAAAATACGACCTTAGCAAACAAAATGCGACAAGCTTGACCATACATTAATATCTTATCCGCATTTATAGCATTTTAAATTAAATAAAACCAAAAAAAAAACAAATAAAATTAAACGAAATGTTTTCCAAATTGAATGCAACCTTTTCCAAATTAAATGAATCCTTATAAAATATATTAATGATAGTTTTGGGAAAAGCAAAAAAAACTATCCTTCAAAATATTGCCATATTGCTCCCTCCGACCAATGTGACAATAGTAGCAGCAATGAAGGGGTGGTTAATGACCAACGCGGATAGTTTCAAAATATACGTGGAAAAGGTAAATGGTTCCCTACTTTGAACATTATTTTATAAATGTGGATAATGCCCGATTTAAAAAAGGCAGGATATTCAGGATATCATTCGAATCAGAAAAGGCTTTTTCCAAAATAAAAACTAAATACGCGCAATATTAATTGGCATTATTATTAAACACAACATTTTAGATGTCGTAGATAGAAACGTTCAACAGCTCAAAAAAAGTTATTGTGCCACAAGCAGCAAATAGTCAGTCATGCTTACTTTTGTTTAATTTAGTTAGCGAAAAGATTCATTTAATTTGGAAAAGGATTCATTCAACTTGGAAAAGGTTTGATTTCATTTCGAAATGGTTTCATTTAATTTTAAAGTGCTATGTGCGCGCAATTTATATTCTATGTCATATTATATGTTATGATAGATGATCAGACTTAAGAATATCTTCATCCTATGCCTTTTTGTAGAATGTTAACTGTAATTGGTCAAAATTGTAGCGAAAACACTTTATAAATCTTTAATAAATTGTTGTGAGTGTGGCCCTAAACATAGGTTATCTATTTTTTGGTTTCAAAAGTAAAGTCAAATAAAACACACAAAGTATTATATTTAATTTCTAACCAGTTTCTGGCAAGAGCGAGTGCTTTAAGCAATAATTACCATATCGAAAGCTTGAATAGATTTGTAGAAATGTTTGAAAAGCTATGGCAAAAATATCCTTTGGGCGTTTCAGGTAAGGGTGCGCTAGCAATTATCTCAGAATCACACGTTATATTATTCTTTATTTTACCTGTTCTAAATAATAAATTGATTGCGTCACGAAAAGCATGTTATGCTGCATCAGCTGGTTAAAACTACATATCGTCCAAGTCCAAATCATCCAATCTATACCACAAATAAATTAATAATCATGCTTTTCCAGAGTAGCAGCAATGTATTCTCACTTTAACGAAATGCAGTCCAAATTACAACTGTTTACTAAAAAACGCAAACCTATTAGTTATTGAGTATGTAAACGTTATTGATGTGTATTTACGAAACCATTTGAAGTAGAAAAGAGCTTAGTTGTTAAACATGATCTTGTAGGTAAATAATGGATTAATTTCAAGTTGCTCCTGTTGTTGTCTTACTTAGGTCAGAGAAATCAATTTTTCGATTTTTACTTTTTTAATTTCATTAGTCATTCAATAAACTTTATTGAAGATGGTTCTAACAGGTTGTGGTCCCAACAAGCATGGACTGTGCCACTTTGTGAGGTGTGCGTGTTATCTGCAAGATCAAATGCAGCGTTAGATTCAGTATATTCACATATTTGTGATCCACCAGCGAGGGTGTCCAGTATCAATATATCCATTATTGGGCCAGCTGTGTTTGAAATGAAAGTCCTTATGAAGCCGATGTCGAATTGTTTGTTCCTGATTTCCAATATTTTTCAACAGCAGCATCGATATTTTTAGTGGGACATTTACGGTTTTGATCTTCAACATCGCTAACACTAAGTTTTGTCATTTACATTAGGGATAGTAAACTCTCTAGGTCGATAATGTTGACCGTAAATTTCACATAACGCATGGAGCGTACCCCGAATAAGTTCATTATTTTTGTATTAAAGTCCAACAATTTTTAGACGCTCTGCAACTGAATATATATACACACATATCTGTTTTGATACGAATCTGAATAGAAAAAATGACAGTTATAATATTTTAAAGATGGGTGGTACAACTGTCCCATTTTCGTGTTAATCGAAAGTAAGTCTTCTAAATTGTAGAAGACAAGAAGATTTTTGTCAAATACTCCACTTTCTGTAGGAGGTGCTGACAGAAACGTGGATGGATCGCAAGTTCTGAGCAAGAGTTTGGAGAAAAAATAAAGTTTAAAGAGTTTAGAATAAAAATAAAATAATGAATATCTGGATTCGTACACACTTTTAAAGGGTTATGATTGGGCTAAATAGAATATTATTTGGACTGGTTAAATTGTAGCACAGTTGAGGCAAGCATTGCCGGAACTTAATAATGAAAAAAATAAAATTTTCGAGAAAAAAGTTAAAACAAGCTAAAAATCCAGAAAAAAATACTTTTTTGTTTTTAAGAAAATTGATGTAGTTTGAACGGAAGTATATCCATTTCTATTGTATTTTGTAAGTTAAAACTTATAACATGAGATCTTTATCCATACTAAAAGTTCTTGCGGGATTTAAAATTCAGTTCGATTGAAGAACTCATAGAAAGTGCAAAAAATGTAATCTTTATGCAGTTAACATCATTTGGTTTCTTTTTTGCAATTTAATTCAATTATCGGATATTTCCTATCCATTAGAGCGTCCTTGATTTCAATATTCTTAACCGAGTCCTGATTGTCTATGTTACAAAAGTCTGCAGTAAATGGTGATTTGAAAGCTGTATTCAATAGGGCAGCCCATCTTTGAACTGATAAGTTCAAAGTTTTTAGTATTTCATACACAGCACGAACTTTATGTGGTTTTACCGACTGTAATAAAGGAAATGTTTAAATTTGTCAAAAACTGTTGGGCCTTTTTTGATTTGGATGCATTTTGTTAGATGCGCACGCACAACATCAAAAGGATCGTTTTATTTAGCACAGTAAACAAAAAAAAAAAAAAAAAAAAAATAAATAAAAGAAAAGAAATGTGTGTTTTTCATTATGAATATATTTCATTAAACGTTGTGTATGATTCGATTATATTTATATGGACTCAAAATCGTCTCCGAAGGGTGACACCTTTTGAAATACTAAACTAACCTAAATTCAAAATTCGATTTTGCCTCAAAGTATTGAGGTAAGATAATGTGTGAAGTTGTTTTTTTTAACTATTTTTATATTTTCTTTTTGAGTATACCAAATTTTCATTCATTTTTACTCAATGGGTGAACTCAAGTAAACATTCTCAAAGTCATTTTTTCAACGCCGCAAGATGTTTTCATAGTCACATTATTTGCTACTCTGGTAAGTTGTAATATAATTATTTTAGACCACCTTTATGCTGAAATAAGTCTCAAATAGCGAAAAGAACCAAAAAAGTCTAAAGAATACATGAAAAAAGGTAGAAAAAAGTTTGAAACTAAATCCAATTTTTGCTCGCTTAACAGGTTGAAAAGAAAGTAAATATAGTGGAGAAAAGCTAAATTGGCAATTGGTTAGGGTGTATAATTCAAAATTAAAGTTGATTTAGGGATTATTGCCAAATCTATCATTCTGAGTTGGAAGTTAAACAAAAGACATTAAACTACTAAAAACATTTTTCGAATTTTGCAATTGTTTTATTCTACCCTGGTAACATATTGCGCCATCGTACTTTTCAGTGTTGTGGAGTAACAGTCTGGGAAATTTGACTGGAGCCGGAGGCATAGTTTGGACAGAGCAGCAGTTGGAATCGTCCAAAATTGTACGATTTCGACCCCAAATGAGGGATTTTATTTGTATGAACACATATGGAATTAATTAAAATATTTGGTGAATTTCATGGAGACTGTACTTATCCATAATTTCTCGGTTATGTACATTTGCTAATTGCATATCAGACGATACACTTGCGCACTTTGTTATGCAGTAGTTGTTATATTTTTTTTTGGATTAAAACAATTTATATGATTAAAACAATCATTCGCGTGCTTATGCATGTCATGGCATATGAGGACTTAGGCTTCAGGCCACTGACTGAGTCACTCGCTCAATTCTGCAGCTCTACATAATGTAGTTTCAATTGGGTTAGCAGTTGCACAGCACACAAACCATTTTAAAGAACTCTTTCTTATTTAATATCCAATGCCAAAGTAATCCAATGAAAAATTGAAACCCGCTTATTTCTGTCTATAACATAAATATTTCGATTATTGCGAAAAACTCCCAACGATTCTTATACTGCTTTAAACAAGTTATGCTGATTTGCTTCATTTGATCACGGTTTTTATTAAATAAATTCAAAATCAAATATTAGCCGTTCATTATTGTAAAATTTCACAATTACGAAACTGCCACAATCTACTGAAATATAGGAAATATGAGTCGTACGAAAATATTATGTTTCCCTAGAATTTTTTCGCATTTATTCGTAACTAATCTTATCGATGACTTTGATATGTGTACATTTGAAAATTCTGTTTATATTATGAAGTGTCGGGGATGTACAATTTATAATTTGATTTTGGGATTATAACATAAATATACACTAGGAATTTGTTTAAATGTTGTAAAGGAAGAAGGCCTTAAATACGGGCTTTCTTAGTACTGGGAAATTAAGTTCTTGCTTTGTTATGTAAGATTATTTAAATTTTTTTGTTCAACTTTGCCAACAACTGCTTTAATTTTTCAGTATAACCATCTGCACGACTGTTAATCAGATTGTGGACTCAGTAAATTTTGAAGTTTACTTAAAAAATATATTATTTTTTCAACGCCTCCTAAAAGTACGAAAAATTCAATGCAAAGAAGATATGATATGAGAAGATGAGATATGAGAAATGTTAAGAAATTCGTTGAGAGATTTTATTAAATGGTCCCAAAATCGACGTTTGTAGTTTTTACCTCTGAACCTTTAAATGTTTATCTAGTTTAAAGTTCAATAGCTATAAATCTGCACATTTCCATGGGCGATTTGTTACTGTATGATTCTGATGACGCACGTTATCGATACATGTACTCGTATATGTATGTTGATTGTTGTAGGAGTTTATATCCAACCCACAGACATAAAGACACACAGACACATTGACTTATGCGCATCATGTATTTATTTATGTAGTGAATAAATGTGTTCTTTGTTTTGATCACTGGCGAAGTCTGTTGAAATGAGCTAAATCAATCATATCGTGGTTTGTAGCGGCCCCAAAAGAAATATATGTCAGAAGCAGTTTCCAAAACGATCTAGAACTCCAAGTAATAAGGCAACTTTCAGAGACATATTACGTGGTTGTAATTTTTATTTAGGCTCGACAATAAACAACTTATTCGTAGGACCAACGCGTGTCTGTGTGTATTGAATAAATATTCCTACACCAATCTTAAAGTACTCTATCGTAAATATGCATTAATAAATCGTCTGAGAAAAGTCAGATTTATATGTAGTTATTAAACATTGAAGTAGACAGCATTTAAAAGGACAAAGGAAAAGGGAAAAGAAAACACTCAAAATATCGATTTTGTTGTATTTCATGGAATTAATATTACTTTCGTAATTATCAACGGATTTTCATAGGCAGTGGTTAGGTTTCTTTGGTAGTATTAAATGCGTGTATAATATTACGATATTAGAATAAATTTATTTGAATTTATTTAGAATGAATTTATTTTGAATTATTGAAAGGTTTTTCAAATTTCAAATATTTGATACAGAAATATATTTTTCTTATCTTTCTTCTTATCTTTTCTTAGGCGAACATCAATATTTGTTATCTTTAACAAAGTTTTACAAACGATTATATGAGCTTTTTGCAAATCTAGTTAGCCCCGATCGACAAGCTATTGTGTATGTATATTTTCACAAAATCTCCAAAATTGTAAAAAATATTTCTTTCATACTTCCAAAAGCTGATAATATATTTTGCGAAATGTAGCGACATCAGTGTCTTTTAGCTGTCATTTGTTTTTGAAAGAAACGTTTACTTTACTACGTAAAACGTGACGAAAATGTTTGAGATGATAATTTTTGACGTCGCTTCTGCTTCAGGATGTAAAGTCTGATATAAATATAAGTTGAACAGGGAACTTTTGTGGCTTCTTCTCGTCGAAATTATGACTTAGTTATAACATTGAAGACAGTTTTGGTAAGATTGCATTTAAATATTGGCGGGAATATAACTTATGTTTATATTTTCTTCCCGCGTATATCTTTGTTTTTTTTTTTTTTTTGCAACAGTGCAGTGATTTGCCGAACAGCAGGGATTTCCGTCTTGATTTCGAAGAAAATTTGCCACTCTTAATTGAGTAGCAAATTTCTTATATTATTAATGTGACATTCTTGAAAACTTGAAAATAATTCATGCCATTTGGAAAATTGAACTTAGTAATAATTACAAGTTTCCTTTTTTCAAAATTGAGAACATATCCATAACAACATATTGTGCGTTTAGTAAACTTTGGTCTGGGAATGGAATGGGTTGCATTGTCTTGCTCTTCTTGTTGACTCCGATACAAATTTAACAATTTATCAAATTCAGTTACTCCCCTGTAATCTCTATACTGGACACTTAAACTTAAATAACTTCAATTAACATTGAATGGAGGAGTGAAGTTGACATTCTTGAAAAACTTGAAAATCGGATTGGGCTTCTGGAAAATGCCATCTGTTTCAATCGCGAAGAATGTTTGCCACTCTTAAATCGTTGATTACAATTTCCTAAAATATTGAAATGATGCTGTAGCCAGTTATGCTGGTGGTAAATCTAGTTGTGGAAAATTACGTAATAAATCATCGGTACCTTTTAAAAATCAAGAAAAATAAGTTGTAGGCGGTAGAAATCCATCATTCATAGAGTTCAATTCAGATGATTGTGACTGTGTAACTTCATAAATATCAATACACTGATATTGGTGGAGCGTTGACATTGAATTTATGATTATGACATTCACGGAATTATAAACAGAGCATAAAATAAACACGTAATCGGAGTTCAAAGATTCAAACTTTCATTTATATTTTTTGCTCAAACGAAAATGAAACCGCCTCGACAGAAAACAAATGTTTTTGAAACACGCAAAAAACAGTGAAAAATATACAAAAAATAAACTTTAAGGTATTAATACTCTAAAGCCAAAGTTAAAAAATATCAATGCTAATTTATGGCAATGCTTAATAACGCATTTCTGTTTCTCGCTCCATGGGATTGGGGCGAAACGCGGTGAGGTTTCATTAATGTAGCACATAATTTAATATGACGCTTCAAATGGAATGAAAGTCGCCACCAACAGCCACCACAAAGTCAATGTCATGGGTATTAAAACCGGACAAAACCCAAGAAACGGTCAAGTCGCCGGGATCCAGCCAGAAAAATAAAAAGATACCTTTGAGAATTTCTATAAACAAATATTGGAATACGGACAGACGAGCTGAATTGTTAAGGCCTGATGATGTTCAGGTGTAAATTAAATACACACATTTATGGTCGTCATTAAGCTTCGAGTGCTATCAAACTGGGAGAGTTAAAAGGCGAAGAGACACCCTAAGACGGATGAATGGCGGGACAGTGACCACAAGCACAGTCACGGTATAAACCTTTCAAACATACAACAATGTTTAAGCCAAAATTCCTAAAGGCATTTAAATTGTCGTAAATTAATGAGTGACTCTTCTCTGCGCTCACAGTACCAACTAGCAATATGTTGGCTTGTCGTCTGAACAGAAATTCCTTTTTTTTCCATTTGAATTTGCAAAACAACACTGTTAAGGTGCTCCATACGCAAAATGAAGCACGCGCCATTCCAGAAGGGAGGAGGAGGAATGTGAGAAAGGGTGGGAGAAGGCGTTTCGGTATGGTTAAACATTAATTTTTTATGAATTAATTAGGGCAAAATACCATCATTTCTCAATAGTTTGTTAATAACACATTAATAACTATGCACGAACCATTTACTGCTAATGAGCGTTGCTCAAAGAAGGAAGCGTTTTAGAAATGTACGAGTATGAACGGTTTGCAATTTGGAATATAAACAAATATATTAATTTCTTTGTGATCGGATTTCCAATGAATTCCATATTTGCCGTTTGAGTCATCAGTAATGGTATCGAAGACTTTGATTTCATCAATAAGTTAATTGAACTTAATCAGTATCAATTCTACTATACCTATAGTTTGTCCTCTTCAATTTTGACATTTATCCATTGTTGTTGCTTGCAGCAGTTGTGATGAAGTGCAGTTGTGATCATATATGATGAAATTAGTGTCATATCGCTATAAAATTGAATCCACAGGAATGGATCTTCGCACATTACGTGCACTCACGATTCTAAAAAGAAGCCGGCAATTTTCGAATGACGCAGACTGTAGAAGTCAGGTCAAGAAATAAATTAGAGTTCCATAACAAGCATTCTTGAGAGTGGTTCCTAAGTATTACGAACGCAGTGCGTGTTTATGGTCCAATTGAAATATCGACTGTGAGCCCATCCATTTCGCTCATATTGCTATAGTCTTCAAGATGTTTGAGAGAATATATTCAAATACATCCTTCTTTTTTACTTGTAAAGTATTATAAATGTCTGCAAACATCGTCATTATAATTTGTTAAAAATCGACCCAACAACCGTTATTTGCGATCCTTGTTTTTATTCTGGGAAAGTCTGCTTCTTCTCTTACGACTGTAAAAAATTGGATAGTAGAGTTTAAATGAGGCCGTACGAGCTGCCAAGACGAACACCTTAGTGGTCGACCAATTGAGGTATTCACACCAGAAAGGTTAAGAAAATCCATAAAATGGTATTGGATGATTATTGGCTGAAATGATAGGCATTTCAAAAAGTATATTGACCGTAGATTTGAAGATGGGAAAGCTGTGCGTATGATGGGTGGCGCGCTTGCTTTCAATAGAGAAAAACAGCGTCGTGAAGATGGGAATATTTTT
Source organism: Philornis downsi (assembly GCA_019455685.1). Lineage (NCBI taxonomy): Eukaryota > Metazoa > Arthropoda > Insecta > Diptera > Muscidae > Philornis > Philornis downsi. The sequence continues at coordinate 695,734 of JAHXMU010000138.1, read as the reverse complement.
ATTGATTATTTTCAGAAATAGCAATAGCAACCACCAACGCCAACTATTATGCAAACTGATTGCAGCGTTTAGGTCATGAAATTGTAGAAAAAAGGCCTCATTTGGCAACAAAGATAGTGTTGTTTCATCAATGTAATGCTCCAGTTTGCATTTCCATTATTGCGATGACTAAAATTAATGAATTAAAGTTCAAATTGCTTTCTATTTTATATTTCTAAACTGGAAAAAATAGCTCGGTGGTAAACGATTTGCCAACACTGAGGAGATGGAATCTGCGATTGATGGCTATTTTAAGGAGTTTGACAGTTGACAGTGAATATAAACAGGGTATAGAAGCTATTGAACATCGCTGGAAAAAGTGTATCAAGCTAAAAGACGATTATGTTGAAAAATAAAGAAAAATGTTCCCAACTTTTTCTTTCTTTGTTAGGCTGACTAGTTTTGGGACCGCCCTCGCATGAGGAATAAGCAAAATACGAATATATGACACGATGTTTTCGTTTTGTGCAAACGTTTATATTTTTGCCCTTTCCCGTCTTGATGCAATATACATATGTATGCCAAATCCTTTGGATTTTGTTGCCTTGGCGAGGGATCAGACGTGTGATTCGGAAATTCAAACATTATTAGAGTCTGAAATGGTTGGAAATTCACAATACGGACACAAGGATACTTTGTGACACCTCAACTGCAAGAGCAAGACCGTATTTGACACCACGTTTTCGAAATTTGGCATTTGATATGATACATAATGTTTCACATTCAGGAGCGAAAACTTCCATCAAATTGGTATCTGACCATTTCGTGTTTCAATTTGCATTAAATGTCAACAATCAAAAATTTCTCGACACGTCAAAAGTAATTTATCTGAATTTTCGATTCCAGACGAAAGATTTAAGGTCGTAAACATTGATTTGATTGGACCGCTTCCACTACCGTCTTACCTGTAGTGATCGGTTTACCCGATGGTCAGAGGCAATACCATTGTATGATGTTACAGCTGAAACTGTGGCTAGAGCATTTCTAAATGGATGAATTGCTAGGTTTGGATTACCCTCACAGGTAGTGATTGATCAAGGACGTCAATTTGAATCTCTGACGTCAATTTTGAATTTCCTTATTCAGGAAATTTTCTAAAATCCTGGTATTCGTGTTACACACACCACACCCTACCACCCACAAGCCAATGGACAAATTGAACACTGGCATCGTGGCCTTAAAGCATTTATTATGTGCCATGCTAATTCTCGATAGACAGATATTTCACCAATGGTAATGTTGGGTTTGCGTTAATCTCTTAATCATGACCTTAAAGTTTCACCTGCTGGATCTGTTCACGGTATGGAGCTGACTCTTCTGTGTGGGTCAAGCAATTCAAAGAAAATATGCAGAACATGAAGGCTACAGAAATAACAAGGCACGGTCAGTCACATGTCTTCGTGCCTGAACAATTACAAAATTCGTCGTTCGTCTTTGTTCGAGACACCACTTCAACCACCTTACAAAGGACCATTTCAGGTTATATCAAAAACATCCAAGACATTTATTATTGATGTAAATGGAAGACAGAAAACAATTTCTGTTGATCGTTTGAAGCCTGCCATCATTTTGAAACCTGATGAATTATCAGGAGGTTTTGTTCCGAAATCATTAGGAGGAAGCGAGAATCCGGAAAACCATGTAAGAAAACTACGATCGGGAAAGACGGTTCAGATTAAGGTTTGACGTTTTCACTGGGGAAGGAGTGATGTGGCGATGCATAACAATTAATATTTTACACCTTACTTATTTGTATTTTAGAAATGAGTTGTCGAATTAATCTAGTTTGCATTGGTATTTTCATTTTGATAATGAAAATTTATAGAAATAAAAGTGGTATGTATTGAATACTCAAAAAGAACACAATGGCTTTTAACCACAACCTCAACTTCCAGTTGCCAATTCCAGTTCAATACAATTCAGTTTAGATATTATTGCTTCAGACATCGGTTTAATTTTTTTCGCTGCAGAATAAGGAGGTGGGAAAATGTATGTTTGTTCCGAGGTTAGTAGTAAAACTGGTATAATTATTGGCATCGTGATGAGGCCATTGAGCGGGAACACTTCCGGTATTCTGATTTTGGTGTCAGATCACTTGTTGTTGTTGGTGGATTGCCATGTTAAAATATTACTCTTACGAGACAGTGCGAGAAAGGGTAGAGTATTCTGGAAAATATGTTTCTTTTTGGATGAAATAATAAAGTGTTCGTTTAGTTTCCAAATGAGTTAGCTCAGTAGAAGTGAAACTGGTTATTTTGTTGTGAGTGGGTTAATCGAAATAAGCGGAAAACATAACAAAGTACTCATAACTTCCGAGAAAGATCAGAGAATTTTGACAAGATGTTATCAGCTATACTATTTACTGGTATTTTATGGGACGAATTTCATCACTGGTTTCAAAGCTTTCAGACCATAAAAGCCATTGTGAACATGAAGGTGGGCCCTTCCACCACAATTCGCACGCTATTAATTCCTGCCAAGTCCGCAAGATTAGCATTTTTCTCGTTAATTTGATGCAACACCATGAACTACGAATGATTTCCTCCGACAAGAGGGGTTTTGCAGGCTATTGTTGAATCCGTATAAGGAACTGACAAACTTCACGTGGTAGCGTGACGAATTTTCAACTGTGCAATACGATAGGTAAATCGAGGCGACAGCTAATATATCGAGAAATATGTATTTAACTCATGTTCGGGTGATCATCGAGGAATGCTTGATAAAGTTTTATACAGTTGACTTAGGGCACTCATCCCAGTCGACATTATCCTTCCAGATTTGTAGCATTATGATTTTGGCAACAACAGTCTTTGGGGTTAGTCAGCTTACTGGGCCATAAAGGTGTGATACTTGAGACAAAACGTCTTTCCAGGGTTAAAGAAGAAATAATCACTTCCAATATTCCGACGCAATTAATAAAGTCGGAATTGATTAGAAAATTCCTAGGCACATCTCGCAATAGCGATTCGTGATTTGCGTGGTTGGCAATGGAAATCTAGTTTTAATCTAAAACTTGCATAATATATTTTTGAAGTACTTTTGAAGAGCTGATGGAAGATCACAGGCTCCACCTAAGACATCGTCGACATACATATAATTTCTCGATATGTTGAAAACAGCGGGATATTTTGACTCGCACTGTTTGGTTGATTCAAGTAGGGTCCTTATTGTCAGACAGGAGTGACAGTGTTTAGCTCATAATTGCATAATTGCTGAATGTATGTCGGCATTCAAAACATATTTAAATAGTGGCCATCGCAAGATTAGAGAATGGCTAATTCCGTTTGTAATACTGGCATCTCGTTGAGACTTCCCATTTCATGTGACCTGATGCGGTAGGTAATAAATTTTGACATTACCTGTTAAATCGAGGGAAACTTAGTCACATAACCAAGGGTAAATATTCGCTAACGACCTGATCATACTTGGCAAGTGTTGGCAGAATTTGATGAAAAAAGCCAAAACCTTTGGCGAAAAAGCTAAAACAAGCTGAAAAATGCAGAAAAAGTTAAAATTTTTCAAGAAAATTGATATAGTTTGAACATATTATTATTCTATTGTATTTTTATTTATTCATACTAAAAGTTCTTGCGGAATACGATACATGTTACAGTTTCAGTTCGATTCAATAATTAATAATTCACAAAAAAGTGTAATCTTTACCCGTCATTTCCTTTCTTTCTTGCCATTAGATCCGATTCCGATCCGATCTGTGGGAAAGTGAAGGGAATACTCTAGGGTATGATGCCTGGAAGTTAGGAAGGAATCCATCTGTTTCCAGGTTAATAATTTGAGATTATCTTAAAGATATTATTCCAATGGTTTATGTTAAGATCACAGGTAGACAAATATTACATTACAATCCGCTGTAGCGTCTTAATGTTTGGGCCAGTCTCTTTTGAGGTTGTGCTTAAGTTGAAAAGTGCCTTAAGTTGAGAATTTATAAGAACTCATTTGTTTTTGTACCTCTCCACAAGAATTTTCCACGCCATTTGGAAACCTTCAGTCGTAAAGGAACATGTCTTAAAAATGATTCGTGAACCACCGCTGTGTGGTTCTTGCCATGTAAATGAAGATTTCAGTTGGTCAGCCAATTTGTTAACCTTTGATAAACATAATTTCATTACTATAGACCTTCAATGCATAAATTGAGTGATCCCTTCCGTTTATGACTGAAAAATGGACTTGAGTGGACCGTCGGTCGTCCTTACAGAAGCGTTGAGGTCTGATATATAGATTACACTGAATCAATGGAAAAAATATCGACTGCAATTGAACAAAATATATGCAAAGAGAGATGAATTACTGTGAGATTTCTCAAGGTGATTTCTTTTTTGTTTGAAGTGCAAAAAAATATTTGACATATCCAATGCCAGTTGGCATTTTTTATACCACGAGCAGTAGTCGACAAGTCGAAAACGTACTTTAAAATAATTCTATTATTAACTGAAAACAAAGTCATTAACGCAAAAAAGGTGTCTAGGAAAATATTATAATAATATATTTTCCTTTTTGTATAAAATTTGTATTTAATTTATTACGTGTATGTCCATATATCTGTGGTCACAACCCGTAACAGCCTAACTCGAGTTAGGACACAATTGAGTTATTAGCACCATCGTATTCAGCGTATTTAAATTTATTTGCTCTAAATTTTTCATGTTTGTATCTCTTCTAGGAAGGCAATTAATCCTAAAAAACCTAATAGCTTAAGTTATTTTTCTAAATGACTGTTTTGGCATAACTGCCTAAGTCAATTTAGGATTACAACAAACATGAACATTATTTTTTCATCTTTGCCTAAATCAACTTAAGTCGTTAATCCAAAAAAATAAAGAAACAATTTTATTTTCCTAACTTGAGTTAAGCTCTTATTCCGAATTACAATTTCGTTTTTTGATAAACATAAATTGAGTTAAGGTCTTTCTCCAAACAAAAAATTTTTTTATTTAATCTGGAATAATAGCCTAACTCAACTTGAACTTTTTGACTTTCTTTCGTTCAACAATTCATAAGAGCCTAAGTGTCTTTTTCGATATCTTTTGACTGCGAGAATAAACAACTATTTTTTGTTAACAACTAAGTAAAGAAATTCGTTTCCTTGGAATCTGTAGCAAAGTTTTCCAAAAAACACTTTCTCCTGATTTTCAGTGAAGATTTAAAACTTTAAACTCCTGTACTGAAAATATTGAAAAACAGACTTAGGCTGTTATGGGTTGTGACCACAGATATATCACCTGCCTGTCATATGTGGGTGTGATTAGTGAAAAATTAGTGAAAAATTAGTGAAAATAGATATATTCAAATAAAAAAAAATATAAGGAGTTTCAAGCCAGTTTGTTATAACACGGCAGCATTAGTCCGCACTGGTTTATTTGATATTTTACTCTTAAAATGTTACCAAGATTTCTCTGCTGAAAAAGCTTTTAACAATAAGTAATCTCACGCAAGAGCTTGTTGGAAATTGGCTATAGCGTTGCATGGTAAGTGTGATGTATTCTTGCATCGTCAAACCAATGCTAACATAAAGCATTCTCTTAATGCCATGAGAGTTTATTTTAACATACAAGTTGCGGTCCGATTAAACACAATGATAGCTACAAATAGTAATATGCATTTCAAACAAGAATAAACACATCAAGCAATGTAGGAGAGTGATATAACAAAGGTTGCGCAACGGTGTTCTTGTTGATTGCAGAACTTTTTTGTACATATGATATGCCAAGACGACTCAATTCGTTTGCTGTATGTACTGTTCGGTTATTGAGAGTATTGGGTGTAGAGCAAACATACCAAATTGGTGAAGAGAGCGTAAATTTTGCTTTCGAGCTTGTAGTAACGATTCAGTTACGGTACGATTCAAAATTTAAGTCCTTCGAAATGTTGGATGAAGTTTTTGTTCACGAGAATCAAGTAGATTTTACCGTCATTTGTTGTTGTTGCTGCACCTATAACTTAAAACAATAATTCATCTATCCATATAACTTTTGACTCTTTTAATGCAGCAATACAGGGTCACCATATTTGTTTGATGAGGGCCTCCAAAATTGCACTTTATTTCCTGTTAATAGTCTGTTAAATTATAAAATTATTATTTGTGCAGAATAATCCGCAGTTCAGCTCGATGGGGGCTGCTATGGTTGGGGAATATTCCCGGCAAGAGGATTAGGGGAAGCCAATGCTTTCATTATAATTTTCCTACTTCAGGAAAATGCCTTTGAAACTGTTTAATAAGAACACAAAATTGATATGAATTTCAATTTTTATTTGAAGGACTGTGAGCGGGGATTGTTTGTTTAATTGCGAATGAGTTCCCTACAAGTTTTGTATTCGAAAATGATTGCAAGAAGAGGAAAGAGCTTTAGGACGATCATTGGAGCCGATCAGCCAAGTAGATGGACATCGCTTAATTTAATAATTTTTTTTTTAAATAATTTTCTGAGAAAAATCTTTAAACAGATTTATTCGGGCTAAAAATGAAACTGTTTTTGTCATAAAAATAAACATTTATATCTAAGACGGAGTTCGTTGTAAATGAAGTTGGTCTATTTTGGGTCAGCAGTTATGGAAAATGCGCCTCTTATAAATTGAAATTGTAATGTGTTATTAATTTCAGCTGCTTTTTCGTTAAAATTATTATACAAAATAATAGGAGAAATATATAATTATTATGAAAATTTCTGAGAAATTCAAATTTTTCTCCCGATCTCCTGGAAAATGAAAAAGCAAGGGTACTGAATTTATTTCTTAGAAAAGCATCATTTCCGATTGTTCGCTTTCGTCTGCTTATAGTTATAAATTCTTTGATATCCTCAAAAAAAAAAAAAATCTGATAATAGTAGATATATTGGCTGGATTGCAGAGTAATTGATATTTGGCAAAGTTTTTTCCTAATGACCTCTGAATGTCCAACAAGAAAGGATATCATGGTGTAGGTTTCGACAATGATATCCACTTTACTCATCTTAAGTGGTCGACCAGAACTAAATTAGATCGAATATGATAATTTAGAGTCCCCATAGAATTTACCAGATCTTTTCCCATGTTTTAGTGTTGGCTGTTGTGCATAAAATCCGATATTTTCTTTTTAAGTTGACCAGATGTGAAGGCGATTGCCACTAGCAAAACAGACGGGAGTTATGTACCATTATATTTATTTGATTCCAACATATACAATTTATTTGATAATTTACATAAACGATAATTGCCAACATGATATAAAATACCGCAATGGAAGAAAATGCGACAATCTGTTGATTTCAGACTGGATAGATGGATGCAGATTAGTAAACATGTAAACACTGTAATCTGTTATGTTTATAATATATAAACTGTATATACAATTTCAGTGTACGTCTTTCAATGTCCTTAACTTTTTTGAACCATTCATATAGTCCATCTATTTCACCTGTTAATCCATTCATTTCACCGCGACAAAATTAAGCATTACTTTACATATCGGGGACACTTTCTAGGGTAGGATGACATGCGTCCTAGACATGGTCCTACTTCTAATATGACTTTTTCCATATTTTCTAATTCGTGTTGGCGTTTTTGTGTTATCCGAAATGAATCTATTTTAAAATCTATAATACTAAATAAAATAACATACATTAGAATCGAGAACGGAAATGATCATTTAACGAATCGATTCAAGACAGACACTCAAAACAAATAGTTTCCCAAGTTTTGAAAGGAAATAGGTCCTTCATAATATTGCCATTTAAATCGCTTTTTCAGATTATGGAAATTGAAAAGATTATTTGAAAATTATTCATTCCGTAATAAAGAAAATGGAATTTAGTTGGTCCGGAATATAAATAATTATCGTGTAATCAGTTCCGACAGTAAAGAAAAATGTTTGCGAATGTGATAACAAATATGTCGCGGATAAAATACCTCCATATATTGGGGTAATTGATTAAACCTAATTGATAGTGACAATTTTAAATAATTTTATAATGTTAGGACTTGCTGCAAAAAATGGAATTGATTTGAATTGGTAATAGGTTGATTGGTTGAAGAGATTGCAAATTAACAGTAACATCAGTCTTATTTTATAGTTGTAACAGTTAGTTGACATTAACATATAGTCATAATTTTTAAAATGGTAGGTATCATTTTCTCGTTTGGATATTTGCTGCTAATAAGTTATTAGCAGCGTTTATTAATTATTAATAAGTTATTAGCAACACATATTCTTTAAAATGTGGTAATAAGTCACAATTTCCACTTTTTAGTTTAAGACTGCTATTGCAACGAGTTCTTTAAAATTAACGATTTCAAAACAAAAAAACATTGAATATAAAGTATTAAAATTGCTATAAAAATGTAAAAGTAACAAGTATAATGATTAATTTACATTTTTCGAAATCATCTGAAAAATTGTGCACTGAAATTTTCTGCGTAGTAAAATTTTATACGAAATAATAGAAGAGTTGCAAAGCGTCAACTGATCGCCGTTCAGAAAAGCACTAATAAACAAATATCGATCGAAATTGGAGTCTGAATCAGGATTTGATGTTATGGAGTTATGGGTTTTTGCAGTTATCCCAAATTTAGTAATCTATTTTTTATTATCTATTTTTCCATTTGCAACTAGATTATGTTATATCTTATCTTGTCTTATATTAGGTGATGGGTTTACTATGATAAACAGAAATCGTGTCATTAAAGGATTTATTTCGTGTTCCTCGGCTCTTGAACAATCATTTTCAATTTGAAACTGTTAGCAGTTGCTGCTGCCACTGCTGTTGTTCTTTATTGTTAGTCTCACATTTAAATGTTAATTTCATGTTGTTTTCTGCAACACGTGTTTGAAGCAGGCCGATAACAACAGCAGTACAAGGGAGAGAATAGCAACAACAACCAAGTTGTACAAATTTGGTTTGTAGTAAATTAAGCCATAAACTAACACAAAACATTGCAAAGAGAATCCAGCTGAATGTGCGAGTACGAGCGTGCATGAATCCATGATAATGCACATACGCCGACAACGACACATTAGGGAAACATACGCGACTGAATGTAATTCAGACATAATCATAAACAAAAGACTTAAGCAACGAACCTGAGCGAGTGTCTAACTAACCAATAGCCAAAAAGGGTTGTCGGCGTTGTCGTTGTTGCGGATCGCCGATTGCCAAACATTAAATGATCTAAATAAATGAATATTTTTACATCTGTTTCGGACGAACTAAAAGAAACAAATGTGGATTTACAAATAAATTTGAAATCTTTCACAACACCGGGGCAAACGATTTTGCGGATTTCAACTAATCTTTTCTTGTTGTGGGCCATAGGAACAGTATGTTTCCTTACACGATAAACCATTTGAAATTATATTTATGTGCTTCCTTTGTGCCGAGTAGAATTTTTTTAAAAGTAAATTTGTGTTTTCATATGCTGGCAACAAATGCATTATACACAGCTTGATATTCCCCTGATCTGGGCAGTGTTTCTTCCACTACCTCTCTTGTGGTTTCAGTGAACATTTTTGTTAGGGTCCGTTTTTGTTTCCTTTATGATGGCGCGACAAATGATCATTAGTCATTGGGTACAGGTCTTTCCTGTAACGTAACATTCTCGGTATGAAGCCTCTAAAGTATTATATTTAAAGCTTAACCAAACAGGAAAAAACTGAAAGTGTTTTGCAATTAATTTAGTGATTTGTCAAATAAAAATTTTAAACGCATTTTTTACAGTTCATCATGGTTCAAAGCTGAAGTATCTGGTGGATGAAAAATTATCTGAAATCATCAAAACAGTTTGTTTAAATTCTTTAAATCTCTTGGAATGCCTCAGATACTGAACGGCGTGTCGATCCACTGTCTATTTCATAACTCATTTTTTATTTTAAATACGGCTTAAAGTTAAATGCACTTGAATGTCTGCTGGCTAAGTTTACATCATATGTAAGCAAAAACAAATTTTCTTCATCCCATGAATGAGATGTACGAGAGAAAAACAAAAATGCAACAAAACAAGTAGGCAACACTTAAGAAAGATATCACGTTTTTCAGAAAATTCTTAGAAGTTTTCCTAAAAAAAAGTACAAATTAATCAATATGGCTTTACGCATGTCGACATGAGTAATACTTCAATAAATCCTAGAGACATCAGCAACAAATAGATCGATAGATATCACATTTTCGTCGACTATGACCCTTCCTTCCACAGTCCGATGAGTTCGGTATCCCAGCGAAGTTGATATGCTATTGTCGAATGGTAAACGTTTTGATGACGGAGCTTTTCAACGAACAAAAATATAGCTGTACTATTCGCAAATTGCAACTGTCTTGCCACACGACTCAGAATCCTGATTAATGGCGCAAGTGTATGACGGGAGAAAATGATCCCCCTAAACATATGGGCTAATCATCGTTAGCGGAGTGAAACGACGTTGTATGAAACGTACACGTAGACCAATGTAATTTACACAGCTAAACGCATCAGAATACAGCTATTTCTCGACCATATTGTATGAATGGGGATTCCAGGATCAGATTTTTTGACAGATGATAAGAGTTGAAGGGAGAACCCAGAATAGGTCTATATATCGGAGCGAAGTAATCGCCATGAAAGTGTATTTCAAATGTTATTACATATAAACAATAAATTGCAATTAATTGACCATGCAAGTGCTTAGAGAATTTATCGAAAATTGACTCTAACATACTAATGTTTGCCGTTGTCCCTACAATGATTATATTGGAAAAGACTTTAAAAGATAAAATTAAATTAATAATTACATTCTGGATTATACAGGGTGTCCGTCGGAAAGGTATACTACTTTGTTTTGCCGCTATTTTTGTCCTGACAGTTCATATTTGGCAGTCGTGAAGTAGAGACGTGGCAAATTTATTATGGAAAATATTTGATAAATCATCGTGTTTTAATCGTTAAAACAGTTCAATCATCGATTACTGTGACGATGAGAAAGTTACGTGAAATTTTTGGGAGAAACAACGTGCCAACAAGACGCACTATTTATCGTGTAGTGAATGACTTCGAAGAAAGAGGGTCTGTAGCTGATAGGGCCAAGCATGGATCACAACGTACTGTAATATTGGCTGAAAACATTACTGCTGCCCAAGAAAGTGTTCAAAACAATCCATCAACCTCAATTCGACGCCGTGCTCAGGAGTTTGGTTTTCAAAGAACAACTTTGGCCACAATTTTGCACAAGGATTTGCATTTGTTTTGATTTAAGATTCAGTTGACACAAGAGCTTCTTCCACAAGACATTTACATTTACGCCACCGTAATTATGCCAATAGGATGTTACAGCTCGCTCACGACAACCCCGATTTTCATGAAAAATCACAATGATGTTGATTGGTCTCCACAGTCGCCTGATTTGACTGCTCCGGACTTCTTTTTGTGGGGATATCTGAAAAGCAAGGTTTATGCAAACAGATCAGAAACGCTGAGCAACTCAAACAAAATATTCGTGATGAAATTAATGAAATATCGCGTGAAATGTGTGAGAATGTAATGAAAAATGTGCTCAAAAGGGCTCGCATTTGTGAGACTAACAGAGGCGGACATTCATCTGATATTGTATTCCATACATAATTGCCGACATTAAATAAAACAGTTATCAATATAAGATCCATTCTCTTTCATTTAATCCCGACGGACACTCTGGACTTGCGTTATACCCATGAATTCGTATAAATATAAAAATCCAGCAGGAAAAGTATTTGAAATGGTTGGATTTTGTTCAAATCTTTCTACAAATGTTGAGTATTGGGCTTTATTCATAATAATTTATTGAATAATTGAAGGGCGTTTTTGATACAAAAATGCAATAAATATTTATGAATACGAGCTATTGGTTTTAGTAATTGAAATGAATTATGATAGTATTGAGCCACTAATGCTGTGCCAACAACAATTTTTGCTCGGTGAGTCTAGATAATTTTATAATCATACTGAACGGGGTGTAAACGTACCGATCTGAATCAAAACTAACTGCTGCGCCCTGCATAGCTTGTAATGCAAATTGTTTTCCTTTCTAACTGATCAAAAGCATCATTAAATATCCTTTTGCAACTAATTGTTTTCGGATTTTTGCAAGCGTCGAATATTTATCGACAAATTGCAAGTGATGGCGATGATTCATTCAAATTGGGCATGGTGGTGAACAGTTTTTAAATAGGTTTACCAATTGTTTTTTAAATAAAATTGATCTAAAACTACATAGATTAATATACTTTTGATCTAATTTTCATAGAGCCCTTATTAATCGTTTTAATTATGGCCAATAGTTTATATCCAATAGTTTTCTATGACAGATTTTGGCTTTCTTCATATGTGCTGGTACAAAAATAAGGGTTGCTTGTAATATAAGTGCATGATTTAATGCATTAAGCATTCATTAACGAATCAATATCCCCCCACCCTCCCTCCGTACCAAATCTGAACCATTCAATAAACGCCAGTGCAATTCATTTGAGTAACAAATTCTTCTTTTAGTTTGTCTCCACAAAGCATCACTTACTACTTGAAAATTATATTGAACTGATTGATACAACTTTTCCATCTTAAATCATAATTGTCAACGTACATACTCGTATGCAAACATGTCTATTGTAAATAAACTCTTCTATACAAGGTTATTTCATAAAAGGTTTTGCATTACAAGTTAGTGAAACTCTATATGTTGTAGAGGTTCAATGTAATGCCAGCAATTTAATCGATTAAGTCGCTACTGTAAGGTATAACTCGAATCAACGGTGTATCTGTCGTGTCTGTTGTACAGGCATGTATCCGGGGGGAAATGATAGTCTCTGTGACTTATAGGAACTTTGAAATTCTCGGTGTTTGGACCTTGTACTCTGACCTCTGTCAAATAACTGAATAAGTGGTTACATCTGTGGATGATATGGTTTTGGAATGACGGAGTGTGGTGTGCGATACATTATTAATAGAATATTTAATTCTTGAATATTTTGTAATAACTGTATCACATACATACACGTTTACCATACACATACTCGTATGTTAACTGCATGTAGTATTCATCAACAGGATCTGATTGGCTACAGGCTAGAAAGTGTGACATTGCATGCGATGATTAAAAATTAGTTTTAGCTTATCTTGGGAGAGACTGATATTATTGCGGATGCCATACAGAGGAATTATTATTGATGGATTGAGTTTGTGAACCAAAAAAAAAAAAATTGTTCACAAATCTCCAGCCCAACTCCATCAATTATGCTTCAGCTGGCGTCTAAACTAGTTTCAGACCACGAATAATCGCAAGTTTCTGCAACACTTTTTCAAGTTTTTTTGGTTAGTTGATTTAGTTTTAAGAAATTATAACTTCTGAAAGCATTATGAAATTAAAATAAACAGGGTAACATGAGAGATGCAGTGCTTTAATTTCGTGAAATGAGTCAGAATATTACAATAATTATATCCTATACCACACTGTGTTAAGTAGCGAATTCATATGCGGACGCTAAATGGATGTAGATATTGTAAAGCAATTCAATATCGTAGACAAGTTTTCTTAGTGTATTACATCCTGTAATTGAAAACTGCTTAAAGCCTTTGGGACAACTTTAAAAGACAAAAATCTGCTTTGTCCCCTTTAGTCAGGGCAATCGACAAATGCCCAGTCAGATAGATATGAACCATCTTTTCATTGACTACAAAGCTATCTTTGACAGCGGAATCCATTGAAAATTACATAAGCACAGGAACCATTACGAAATTGATGTCTTTGATAAAATGCCTGACCGATACAAAGTCTGCAGCAGATATAGATAAAGATGTTACTCTAAACTAATCGACAGGGCGAGAGTTTATCCTGCGATTTCTCCAGTATATTTAGCGAGATGATATTGAGGAAGCTAGTGTGTACAAGAATATTGAACCTATCGATAGAACTGTTTTAGATCTGATGCAGCAAAGGATTTTTTCAAACCGTCTTGACCGCCTTTAATATATACATGGATGATATAGATGAAATTACCACGAAATAAAGGGTTAAGGCTTACAATTATTGCCAAAAAGTTTTCGAGAACATCGCAAATGTTGTCGACAATAAATGTATGCGTGTGCAGCTACAAGACGAATAGAGCAAACTCTCTACTCGTGACCTTTTTCTCATCAACTTTATAGAGACAGCTTCACAGCTTCAAAATATTTAGGCGCATTCTCAACGCGATCACATACAATTTTATTTATACTTGGTAAAGTATGAGTTTCAAAATACAAGCATAATTTAATTCTATTGTACATCCAGGCGAAGGAATGCAAGTCATCCTTCTTCACATAGCGTTAAGTTTACTAGAAAAAAAAAAAAATAAATAAATATTTAAATTGTTTGGTAAGTATGCTGTTTTTAATTAAATCTAACAACTTTGCGCTCAATCTAAGCGATAATTTTCATTTAGTTCTTAACCCGTACTGAATTTATTAGTGTTTAGCCTAAATGTGAATGTAGTTCTTCCTTTTTGGTGTTGGACGTTAAGTCAACAGAAAGTGGTTATTCGACAAAATATGTAGTCATGCTAGCGGAAAAGTGATATTATTTCTAAAATTGCAGGCAAAAAAAAATTAAAATTAATCAGTATGTATAGAACAATTTAGATATAGTTCGTGGATTTAGGTAAAAATAAAAAAAAAAAAAAAAAAAAAAAAAAACATTAAATGTCTGTCATGCCAATTGTACACTGCTTGCTAATACCGCATAAAATGTTAGCTAAATTTGAACATATTTTCACATAATTTTCTAAATTAAAGGTTTCCAATGTGGAATTAAATCACTTACTGCAAGCAGAACTGCTCGAAATTACATAGTACTGGTAATGCGAAAACCCTTGAAACCAACGTTTATCCAAAACGTTACTCCTTCCTCGCTAGCCCAGTAAAGTAGGTGTTGAAATTTATTGGGGCTATAAAGTTTTGTTAACTTAATTTGTGTTGCTGTGTTTCATTTACTCCGTTTTGGATAATTTTGATTCGGTTTCCAGAGAAACACGTCGTGGTCGTGGCCAAACGCGATCATTTGTTTAATAATAATAATAATAATGGCAACAAAATAAACGTTTACCCTTCGCTTTGGTATATTTTTATTTGTAATTGTCGTCGTCTGACGGTTTTGTAGTCTGGCGCTGGAGTTCTGTGTAATAATATAATTTTTCATACCCGTATTATGATTATGCAACTCACGACAATGACAATTCACGGAAGGACCTTTTGCTTGAACTATCAACAGTAACAGAAACGCTCAACGCTGAGCACTGAATGCTCAATCGATTCATGACTTGAAACAGCTTCAGTACACATAACAAGCGTAACGTGTTGCTTTTGGTTTAGTTTAGTTCTGCACTTCAATGCAATCGTTGCGTCTTTATAATTTTCTTTAGGTTAAAGGTGTTATATCTTTGAGGGATTTAAACTCAAGGAGAAGCATCGGTTCATTAATGTCTTTCCTAAGCAACTTTTAAATTACTGCCAAATATGTGTTACGTCAGCAAGAGCTTCCAATCTGCTCCTAAAAATGTAATTATATATAACTTAAACTAATGAAACTAATATGTCATTTTCAAAACGTTAATCGTTCAAAAAGTTAATTCATGAATTTTATTGAGGAACTCAGTAATTGTAGCAGTTTTAAATTCAGAAATGTACAGAAATGTGTTCCAAATGACAATTTGAATTTGCAGTTGCTCAGATGATATTTCCCATGCATCGTTCTTAGTAATAACGAAACATTTCTGAAATTGTCTTTCCCTAGTTTTAGATAGTTTCGGATCACGTCACATCAATCGATGAGTCAAAATGTGTACAATTAATATAAATATCTGCAAATAAACAAATAAACATTTGCATTATGCAGGCGTACTGCAGAAGGTATAGTTATAAGTATTTAGAATTTCTTGAAAATATAACCGAAAAACTAGAGCTGGTTAAGGAAGAGTACTTAGTACAAATGGGACTCTACTGTTCGTGTTATTATTTTCCAAAAGTTGGTTAATTACGCGTTATCACATTAATTAGGACCAGTTTCCAAAGCCCAATCTAGAAGGACAAATTTTTTTCTCATCATATTTCATTTTTTGTTAATATCGAATTTAGAAATTACTATATTATCATTTATTCCAATGTTCAACACTTGTTTGTCAACATTTCTTGGCATTCAGTCATATGGCAACTTACAGTAGAGAATTTACATGTAATTGCAGTTACCTGTCAGCAGCCAAAATTCTATAATTATACGGCTGTAATAGTTTTCAATATACATATAAAAACATCAAAATATCAAACTAAATATGGCTGCGCTACAGTTTCGAGTTTGCATAGAAACAAGTGATTCTGCATTGTAAACAATTAAAACTAACCAAATTAAAAATTACACAGCAGTGATTAAAAAGTTATAAAGAATTACCTGAAATTACATAGAAGAAATTACTGAAAACTGTTTTTGTTGCATTTACATGTCAGTGTCAATACATTACATATATAAAACTTAATCTGTATAGTCTGTCGCACCTACACTTTATAATCTAAAAATGCCACACATATCATATTTGTCATTCGACAGCCATTTTTCACATTGAGGGCATGGTCTTTTTTTTATCAAATTGAGGACAAATTGCAACTTCTTTCAAACGAATCTCGGGGCTCGGGAATACAATATCGATCTGCATTTTTCAAGCTCGTACAACTTTACGTCGATTGCAAAGTTGCGTTACGGATCAATGCCGTGAGCCGCCGACTTCCGTAATAATAGACGGCGGACGATTATCTGGGAACTATAATTGGTCTATTGCTGCATCAGCGTCCAAGAAAATACATTCAATGTAAAATATACTTTCAGTTTCCAGTACAGAGTTGTAAAAGAAGTAAAATACTGATTAGCCATTATATCTTTCAATTATTTCCACTTCAACAAGATGTTAAACGGTCTGCTCAAAGTTAATATATATTATAATATAATATAATATATTTAATATATAATATAATTGTGTGTATTATATTGAAATATCTACCAAACGAAATAAGTTCCAAGGAAAAATAAATAAAATAACTTCCAGAAATCTTCTACACAAGTTGGGAGATACTTCATTATGAAATAACTGTCAGAGCATTGAGATTCCAAAATTGTTAACTGTAAATAAAATTTTATCAATGGGAGTTATTTAATTTTTATTGGAAGTTGCGCCATCTTGAAAGCAATGCGCGAAGCAATTTTTATCGTTTAAATATTTTGATATTAAATGGTTTACAATAAAATATGCAAACAATTAAAAACTTGCAAAAAGGAAATAAAAAGAGGATGTAAAGCAATCAAACAACGTCCGAGTACGAAACGGTAGCAATTTCATGAAGCAACAGTCTTGTTGGTATTTTTTGTAGCTTCAGTGCTAAATATGTTGTCGAATATCGCCAAAATGTTATAAAAAACATCAAATGTTCATATTTTTTAATAAAAATAACATTAATCCGTTTGCATTTGTATGAAGTATTACTGGCTGATTGGTAACCTAGAGGTGCTTTAAAGCAGTATAAATCGATCATGAAGCAACGGTCAAGATAAATAATATAGACGATATTTTATTGCAGATGGCATTTTTGACTTTTCCTTTCACTCATTTACTTCTACAAATGACGAATTAAGCTGGGCTCACACCAACTATATCCATAAGAAGAACACATATGCAATTGCCGCATCTACATATAAATGACGAACTTGTACAGCTTCACTGGTATTAGATGAAGATATCGATGAAGAAGAAAAGAAGCCAATGATGAAGATGAAGAAGATAGCTTGGGAGGAGATTTCGTGTGACTCACATATATTGTTTTGTAATTATTCAATAATTATACAACAAGATCTACAATTTCTAAATATGTTTCTAACATGGTTTCATGCAAGTCTTATGTATCTAATCAATATATACTCGTATGTATAGGTATACACATATTTACATTTTCGAATATTATTTCTGTTAGTGTTAGAGGTATTGCTCCAACAGAAAAATGTAATCAATTTAATTTAAGAGTTATATTTGGCGTGTCATCACAAGAAACTTGGTCCAGCACTTTTCCAGCCTGTACTTAAATTTATATATTATGTCTGGATTTAATGCTATTAATTACGAAAGAACTGACGGATACAGATAAGGAGAGACAAGGATGTACGTAAACTATAAATTTAAACATATAAGTGGTGACACATGTTCTTGCGTTGATCTACAGGTCATAGTTTTGCAGAATGAACTGATTTGTCGAAATGCTTCAACATATTCCTAATGTCATGTGTTTAATGACAGGAAACAAAACCTTCTGACGTATATTTTGAATGATTTTGATAGGCGTAACTGCCAGAGTACAACGCCAGTTGACCATATGTAGATCTAAGATAGCTTTAACTAACGTTTTAAGATTTGTACGAAAAGCACGGGGAACTCGTGCTTTCGCAACAGAACAGCGTACCTTAACTCCGTCTGACGCTACTCATATGTGTGAGGACATATCACCAAGGTTGACGGAACGTTGCTTTCTGTAACTAAATAATAGTGGCCTAATAATTACAATAACGCTATCGGACAGACTTTTGAAATTTTTAAACAAATAACTTGAATTTACAAGTAAACAAATATCTGCAACTTGTACAGAGGATTATTATATACATAACAATGGCTTAGAAGCTTTAGCGTTAAACCCATTCTTTTACGATTCTATTAAAGTTAGAAGATAGTATTTATTCCTATCTAAACAATGGCAGAACTTTGTTCAGAATTTTGGTACCTGAACGTAGTGTTTTCGACACTTAAATAGATGATGACAGAACACGGCTAGAAAAAGTTATTGCATTAGAAAAAGCGTGCCGGTTATGAGTTCAAAAATACAACATGAGTCCAAAAATACTACTGTGAAATAAGGTTGTGGTTCTCAATAACACAGTGTATTATTCATCAACCCATATGCGGGTTTTTGTGTATTTTTAGGATATATTACTACAAATACATAAAAACCCTCATATTGGTTGATGAGTTTAGAATTGTTGTTCTTAAGTTAAGAAATAAATACTGCTTAAACAATTACTTAATATGCGCTGATTAACGTAATTACTTGTATCTGAGGTGGAACTGATAATGGGTTCAAAGTTATTGCTGGAGTATTTTTTTGGATTTTTCGCTTTCAACATGGCTAATCAGATATTTAGCTTACAAATATTGGCATGACAGATGTCACTTTATGCCTGTGCAAAGATTATCTTCAAAATAAAGCGCAACATCTCACAATTGTTGCATAAACACCATGAAATCTATATGTTATGCTGTTCCTCAATGCAGTATCTTGGGACCATTGTTCGTCAAAATATGTATTCACGATTTAAAATTTAATTTAAATCTAAGTGGGAATTGATAACATTTGCTTACAGTTGGTGTCTCCTTTATAACTATCTGCAAGAAACTTCATTACAAGCCGAAATTGAATGTGATGCGGCTATATTTTAGGAATTTCCCGCGGTTAATAAGTATAGAAAGACAAAATTTGCAAAATTTAGAATATGCAACTGGGCCAAAGTGTGCATTGAGTTGTTAAGATTTATGATTTTTTGATTCAGTATGGTTTGAGTGCGTTCGAGATTTACACCAGCAAAGAGAAAATACGCCTTATTTTTCAGTTTTTTTTTTTGCTGTAAAGGCGAAAATGCAAGTGAGGCGGCTGGAAATTAGCTATTTTGGTTTCGCCGATTCCGTTCCTATAATTTTAATGTCAACGATGCGCCACGCTCTGGAAGGTCTATTGTTGGAAATGGTGATAAAATAATGGGAGTCGTCAGATAAGACCGCCATGTAACATTGTTTCGATTGCTCAGGAGCTAATAACAGCAAAAACGCAAGAAAGGTTGGATACGAAAAGAACCCCAATGTATGGGTGCTCACGGACCGAATTTCCATCTGAACCGCAACAAAACCGACTCTCTTCTGAAGCGGTTGGTGGCTGTTGATGAAAAGTGGGCCACTTACGACTACATCAAGTGAAAACGGTCGTGGCTGAATCATGGTGAACTGGCACAAACGGTGGCTAAGCAAGGATCGACGGTCAGCAATGTTTTGTTGTATGTTTGGTGGAATTGGCAGAAAGGCATCTACTATGAGCTGCTCTCTGACGGCTAAACTCTTAATTTGGGCCTGCATTGCCAACAGTTCAGAGGAGGCATGTTTTGGCCAGTAGAAAAGGAATTGAGCTCCATCAGGACAATGCCAGGCCACACGCATCGATAACGACTCGCCAGAAGATCCGGATGGTAGGTTTGAAGGTTCTCCTGTCTATGGCAAATGATTTTAAAATAAGCCTCTAAGGAATATTAGTAATGCAAGACAGTTCAAGCTTTTGAAACTCTCAAAATTATTTTTAGAATTAAACAGCGTATTGGTTTTGCAACAAAAGATAATTACAGTATTTGGAAACATGTTTCTGACATAATTTTTAAATTAATGGAATTGTTTATATTTGTTATTATGAAAAATGTTTTACAATTGATACTGGTTAGTCTCTACACACAGGTACACATATTTTTGTGTAATAAACAAAATAATAGCAAAAAAGATATTGAAGGTCTTGTTTTTCCAGCAAATTGGTATGCATTGTTATAAATAAAATGTATTAAAGTGATTTCTGAAAACTAAGATGCCAACACATCTATTAGTTTTTATATGAATTTTAAATTTCAAATAATGTGAGAGTTTATAATGTAAAGAAATAATATTACAGCAAGTTGACTCTGTACAATTTACAATAAAAAATCGAATCAGAAAACATGGTCATCATTAAAGAAAATGGAAATATATGGTTTCATGTTACAAATTGTCTGATTCCATATATTTAATTGGTATTGCAGAATAGAAATGTGTTTTATTATCCATTCACCAATCTAAGTATAGTCTCTTCGTTAGTTCTAATCGCAAACATTTACAAACTTTGGCAAGAAAATAGCCAATGCTGAACTTTTTTGAATGTGTTCATGGTTGGTTTCGAAGTGTGCTTCCCTTAATTTCGATCTGCGTCTTATGTGTCGGTTGAGACTAATGTAGTGTGCGAAATATTGTAAAATGATTGCAAAATGTACACCGGTATTGGGGAGTATTGTTAGTCTATGGATTGGAATATGTCATCAAATGTTATTGCAATTTCATGCCGAATTGGAAAATATTTTCAGATAAATAAGCCACACTTCTTTTTTGTATTAGTTGATATCAAAAATTAAAAGAAAATAATATGCTATTATAATTTATGGCCGTAGTCTACTACGTATCGAAAAAGGTACAGTCCACATAATTTAACTTTTTGTCTTCAGTGCAGCACGCGACCTATCAAAAATAGGAATCGGATTAATATATAGATATTGTCTGCAGTAAGTGATGCGGCGAGAACAGCTACACGAATCAGATAATTTGCAAATATTATAATTATATTATATATAGGGAAATTTCATTACCATTCAATTTGTCAACTAACTTTTTAATGAAATGTTGCCTGTTGCGTGATGGTCTAGTAGCAAATGGTACAAAGAGTCATTAGTTTACACCAAATTTAATTTTTGTAATATGTATATTCGATTGTGAAATATCTTTCTTCGAGGAACAGGATATGTCCATTGCGAAGTGAAAATAACGACATAGAACACGGCCGAAATGACGAATACGACGTAGTATAAGTAAAAATCTTCCTCTTTGAACAATTTTCATTACAATTATTAATTATAATAAGTTTGAAACTATCGCCATTGACTCGAGTAGTTGATTCACATGAAGAAATGGTTCTGTATATCAACTATAAAAAAAAATTATATACATTTAGTCTAGGCATAGAATTAATGTGAACTTAAAACGTTTTTATCGACAAAACATTTTACAAAACATTTCTTGTCTTGATGTCACATTTAATGTGTAAGAGCAAATGCGGGTATTTCATGTCTTATATTTCGGAATGTTACAATAAAATAAGTGTATTCAAAATATGTAACGAAAAGATGTTTTTGCTATATATTTCAGGGTTTTAACTTCATGCTCCCTATTATAACTGCAAACTTGCCGTTGCTGGGTTCATACAGTTCCGAAGCCTGGTAAAATTGCTGAGTTTACTATCATAATGCGCTGACAATATTTCTAATCGGCCGGGATATGCGCAACATATTAGTAAGATCAATAACTGTTCTTATAACGGAATATCAGTGTTCTGAAATTTGTCTTGAGTCCACAGATCATTTTAATATAGTAATTGACAGTGGTAGAGAAATTAATACGAGGGTGGTCCCAAAACTGGCAGTAGTCTGAAAAAAATATTTTGGCGAAAAGTGGTAACCTTATAAAACATATTATGTTTTAAATTTCAAGGCCTATCAAAAACAAGCGATGTCAGTGAATTTGTAAACATGGGAAAAAGGTCACCGTTTTGTAATTCAATGATGAAGTGTATTAATTATTTAAAAATCTATTTATCTATGGCCCGGCCAAATTTGTCTTTCCAACTTTATGCCTGTCCACTTGTTTTTGTTGTTAGTATTTTTTTACCGCTACGTTGCGCCATTTATTTATTTTTTATTTTTTGAGTTTAATTGTATTCGCAATCACATCAACTAAACTGAGACCGAAGATTTTTACAGCCTTAAATCAAGAAGCATCGTTTGGCAGCTGTAACAAATCATTTAGAGCAACTGTTAGCTTTGTTCTCCCAGGTATAAAAATAACAACAAAAACATATTTTCCACACACAACCTGCCCCAATACAAATGAATGGACGCGGTTGAGTCGGTGGGTGGGGTGGCGAAGGGTGTTCAGCAAATGCACTACCATTTAAATGTCACATTAGTTCAACACTGCCAGAGATTATGTGAATGGCATTTCGTTATAATTCAGACTCAAATATAATTAATAACAAACAAACTTCCGCACAGGGATCATAAATTTGGACTGATATGTCGCTAATCGACATTCGTATGCTTTTTCTTTTCAAATCGACTAGTGCTAAATGTAATGACTTATTTAGAAATAACTACCGGCTGCCATGGTCGTAGCGACTGAATGTCGCTCGGAATAAAGAAGGTACTTAAGCAGGGGGGAGAAAAAGGAGCCCAAGTCCGAGTAGTTCAGTTACAAAGCAACAGGTTTATTTCTTATTTATGTATTGTAACTTTAACCGAAAAATAATTTGGATGTCGGTGGAAAGTTTGTAACAGTAATAGTGTTTGCCGAGTTGAGCCCCCACTAATAACGGCAGAATCGGGTCGAGGAGGTGGTACTGCAACAGTAGATGTTCAAAATGTTGGCACTGTGGAGTGTTTGTCATTTAATATTGAAGGGTAATGATGGCTATGTTTGAAGTTGAGTTAGATCGACAGCAAGTAATGCGATTGAGGCGGCTTTCTGGGCAACTACGTAATGAAGAACTATCTACTGTTCGTTTTTGTATAGTTATTTTTGCAATACTTTAAAACAAAAATCTACTGGGAGATTCGCATAAGCGTTTTAACCAATGTCGGGTCGTATAGGCTCAACTTGAAACAATTCAAGAATTTCCGACAAATTTTCGGTACAGAAATCCTTAATATGTTGTAGAAAAACAATATCCATCATATCCCGTAGATGACTTCCGAGAGAGCTTTTCTCTGTGTTTACTCATTTGGAAACATCAAGGAAGCGCATTTGATAAGCTTTTAGTAATTAAATAAATAGTAAATAGTAATTTTTCCAGAACGGTTACAAGACTGCTATCGTCATATTTGTCGCATCGATCGTAGTTGATATTGAAGAATGACGTTCGGTCTGACGTTTTACGTGTCCTGAACGGACTTACCCATGGATTCATATTGGATCCGCTACTTCTCATTATACGTTACGTTAACGATATTACCGAGGTTATTCATCTGCATTGATGCCATTAGGCGACATCACAAATGTCAGCGAATATATAATATGTTGCCATCGTTTATTAAGACCACCGGTATTAGAACCGTTTTGTCGTTGTAATACGGATGGTTTTTGGTACAACCGTAGCTACACTGAGGAAATTCAGCATTATAATATCAATCTTTTTTGTTTTTGGCTAAGAAAGTTCTTTGCTCTGCTCAATGTCGTGCGTTATTTGGCTGCATGAGGTAATTGCTCGGAGTCTATGCTATCACCACGGTTCCAATGCAGGTTTATAACACTAGAAGTGTGCCTTCTATTTATTACCTCACGTGTTCCATGTGTTTTGACCAGGTTATATCTGAGTTGTTTTATGGATACCTTTATATTGAAATATGATTCCACTTACTACAATGTTCTTCACCGAAATTTTGGTTTTTTCCGATTTTTGTGCATTCAAATAGCAAATATGGACCGATCGGGATCAAACAATGTATGTACAATTCAATGATTGTTTTGATATAAGATTAATATGTGCTAAAAATAATTGTAATTGGACAAGTTATTAGGACAGCCTTTGCAAGAATGTGCCAACACTTCATTTGATAGTTCGATATCAAATTTAATTTAATATTTGGTTACACTAAATTGTTACTCGATTTCAATGTTTTTTTTGCCTCATATTGATATTATTTATATATTAAAATAGGATTGTATTTACAAAATAGGCTCATACATGTACACACAAAGAAAGAGCCATTGTCCAAAGTTTTTTACCGCTGTGCGTTTTTTTTGTTCTTGAATATAATTGAAAATTTATTGCTTTAGAAGATTTTGTGAGCAAACAAAAACAACGAAGGTTTCATTTGCTTGCTATTATCTAGTTGTAACATCCTTTGAAAATAAAAATCCTCCGAAAAAAGACAATATTTTTAAGCGCGCGATTATAATGTTGTAGATTGGATTGGCTGGAATGGTAGATTCATACATTTTGCTCATCAGTTTTGGACTACGCAAGTAATCCATAAATCCACTGTGCACTTGCAGAAATGTTTGTGTGCTTCATTTCATTTTCATTCGTAAGGAGGTCGTGACAAATTTAACCTAATGTCTGCAAATTATACAAAAAACGATGGAAAAACATAGAAAATGAAAAGTACAACTGAGCTTACATAAACTCCCCGACAAGAGCAACAAGCGCATTGAGGAAAACGCCGAAATATATTTTGACCAAAATACTTATTTCTTACAACTAAATGATTATTGTTGCTGAAGTCAAACTTTTGGTAATTTGAATGCGGCCCACGTTGTTGTTGTTGGGCTGGAGCTTAGGCTAGAACGAGATGTGGTGTTGGTTGGAATGATGGTGGTGGTGATGGCGGTTGTAGCATTCACGATGTTCAATGAGGTGAGTCAATAAACACCAAAATATTGGTAATTTACCAATTGGTACGGGTACCGCACTTCATCGACGTTGGGAGCCAAGAAGCGGCAATTATTTGCTGCCAAAGAAGAAAAAGTTACATTTGCCGCTCTCGAACAAGGGGGACGTAAATACAAAGTAACACGATCGAAACCAAGTTTATTCGAGCGACGCAAATGTCTGGTCTTTGTGGCGATTCGAGTAGAGCGGAGTGTACAGAGCAGTAGCAAGTAGTAATTGTTGACAGTTGAATGCACGTTGCATGTCAAATTTTGACAAAAAGATAAATGGTTCTTGTTGCAAATGAAAAATTGTCAGTGTAAAATAGCCCATAAAACACCGAGTATGACCTTTTACCAAAAAGCTAACATAAAGGCAAAAACTGTATAAGATTTTAGTGTACGAGTGTGAGTCCAGTACATTTCTTAATCGCTTCTATTATTTGTATATTTCTTCGTGCGATTTCTGTTTCGGTGTCACTAATCGCAGAATATTCAACATTTTTTCAAAGACAATGCGGGTAGTTTCTCCGACATTACCCTTTCATGCATGAGTGGGTATATTCCATTTGTGAATCCTTTGGTAGCATTTATGTATGTTCAAAGTGAATTTGTGATTTGGTTTATTCGCTCATTGAAATAAACAGTACGTTGGCCGTATTGAAGTGGAAATGAAACGAAATATAAGCCAAGACAACAAGCAGTTGGAGCGATTAGCCCCAATACCCAGAGATTGTTGTACATTCCCTAAATTGAAAATACAAACCTCCCTTTGACTCGTGTTGGAGTGTGTACACAGATTCGACTTGGGTCAGCCTTAACGCCTGTCCAGCTTGTTATTTTTATTACGCTGAACTATGATAGATATCTGTTCTCAATTTTCAGCGAAATAAGCACGGCGCAGGCGCTAACGTTTACGTCTTGGTCGCTGGTTGTCCCCTTTGCAGATTTTCATGGAAAACTTGGTGATGTTGCGCAATTAAAGTTGTAATTTTGTATGCATTTCATGCATGTTGTATGTACGGAGTAATGTTGTAGAGGGTGTTAGTTTTCTTGCAACAATTGCAACTTGTACTTGTGCTCAGTAGCAGAGATCACATATAAAATTATCTTAAAGCTGATTACATAACATTTTAGATGAAGTAAGTGTGGGAAACTTTAGAGTAATGCCCAAAATGTGCCTGTTGGTAGACAAAGAATTGTATGCGAATGAACCACTATTTATAGTGTAAACTGATACTTTCCCAACACCGGAGAAACTGGAGTGTCAAACATGTAATTAAGAGGTCGACGCGAATGCTCTCTTTTGCGGTAATTCCTTGAAAATAATGCCTTTTGATTATGTATTACAAAGAAAGACACCAACCTTGAAATTCTAGAAATACTTAAAAAACTGAATAAATATTGAATTCCATATTATTTATAAGTTCTGATTGACCGATGTGTGCGCAATTGTAGAAAACAAAGTTTCTACAACATCTTGGTATAAATGAAGGTGACTAAAATTAAATGCAGTTAAACTCTGAATTTGTTTCTTTATTTTTAACAAGAGCCGAATGAAAAAGAGGTCTGCAAAAATAATGCAGGGAAAACCAGTTATCGTGCAAATGTGTGACTTGTTTTCAAAAAATGTTGTGCGCAAATTGTTTTTTTTTTTTTTTTCAAAAAGATAACTTATTGTGTAGTAAGTACGTAGTGATTTACAGTAGATGTGATATTGTGCAACAGACATGTATAAAGTGCGCCGCCAGGAGGACAGCACGAGTCCAGCTAACTTTCTGATGCAGGACCCTTCCTACAGTCATGTCCATATTAAAAATTCGAAAAATTCGATCGCTTTAAAGTATAAAACAGTTATAAACTGTTTTTGCTATTGATATTTAAATAAGAGGTACATGAAGAAAGTTTATGCCCTGCGATATCATTTTCCATTATTCTTTCCGGAAAGAATTGCATCAACATAGTCGAAAGTTGAGCGAAAGTATTGGCTGCCTTAAGATTTTGAAAGAGGAAACTTTTTCGATGTTGCGCTAGATTTGTGTGTGTAAAATTATTGTGACCACATAGAGTGTTGCAGAAATTAGATTATAAAGTAAAGAGCAAAGCTTTATAGTAATTTGATTGTGGTAACCTAACGGAGTTTATGCCAAAACGATCTTAAATTAATTCGAAAATTATGATTTGAAAATTGCAGAAAGTCAAAAGATCAATAGTTACTAACATCTACTGCCACGAAAATGGAAGAGTTATGAAAAATTAAATAAATTTGGTTAAATTGTAGTGTTACCAAATGTTTTTCGATTTAAAAAGATATTTCTGAAAAATATACGCATATGGCCACTTACTCTGAGCAGTGAAATAATTTTATCATTCTTTTGGAATACATCCTGATTCAATATCTTTCAGGAAATCTATAATACTATTTTTTTATTACCTCATAAATGCAATGTTTGAACATCATGAAGATAATAAGTTCTATTGAAATTATGGACTTCAATTTTCACTAAGGATAAATGAAAAAAAACACCACCGAAAAATATGAATTAAGATAAAATATAATCGCGTCGCTTCGATTAAAGATATACCGCATAAATAAATATCAATCACGTTGAGCGAATCCTTAATTGTTGAACCAAATCCATTAAAATCGACACAAGTATTGGCAGAACATATGAAGAAAGGAAAACGTACGAACGTTGGTTCAACTTATTCAGCACTTATACTAGTTTAACTTCAGATTTTCAGCACAAATTCACCATTTACAGTTTTTTATCTGACTTCTCACAACCTTTAGGATTGATTAGATGTTACAACCACTTCGATACCTGAGCTATTCGTTACAAACAAAAGTATTTGAATTGGATGTTAAGATGAAATTTGTTATTTTATGTTGTACTTGAAAGAGAAATTGTCCATTATTGTTCATTGTAAAATTGTAAAAACGAATTGTAAAAACGTGATCGGAAAGGTCGTGGTCTGTGCCCTGTGCCGCGTATTTGTTTTATTATAAACAAAAGTTTTTCAAGTTCTTTGTTCATAATATCTGTCCAAGCCTTTGCAGCGATTATGACATTAATAATTCGGTAACTAAACTAATTGTAAAGAAAATATAAACCTATTTATTGAACCAGATTCATAAACAGTACAAAAAAAGAAGAAAATAATGCGCGAAGAAATTTTTCGGCATGTAAAATACGACTGAGTCGGTTTATGTTGCTAAAAGTTAATTTTTGGTTCGTGTTTTAAATATCCGTTTTTCGTCCTTTGCTCTAGTTGTTAAGATAACAAGTATTTTAAAATGGTTTTTGAACATTTTGGTTTTATTAGCAAAAGCAGTAAATTTGCAAGCAACGATTTGTGCATCACGCTTTAATCTGTTTAAATGTTAAACATCGCTTTTCAACATCAACTCTAACCAAACTATTGTTAGTCGTGTGAATAATATTTTATTTAAAGCTATCAGTAGCCCTTCCCTTAGTTCTTGAATAGTGCAGAATTTAAATGATAACAATTATAGGTTGGTTAAGGTCAAATTAATAATTAACTGAACTTGACTAAGCATATGAACTGGTCAAAATTGCATTTCTAATGGATTTTCTATTAAAAACCATTCCGACAACTATCGCTCAGTGCCAAGCGCTGTGTGTTAACAGAAAAAAAGACTTAAGTAACGAACTCGATTGATTGAAGTGTCCAACTGAGATTGAAATTAATTTATTGAAATCCCAAATAAACTCCATAAAATTGATCAATTGCCGTTTTCATTAATTCAAACGGTACTCAGTCCACAGAGAGGGATATATCAATAAAAGAAAAAAACAAGAAGGAAAAAACAAAGCGAATCGTAACGAAAGAAGTTGCCACGGCAAACCACGCGTTAAAATATTATTTTTTAATTTGACAGTTGAGAAATCTTAACCGATTGACTATTGACACTTTTACGATTAAACGAATGAAAAGCGTCGTCATCGTTAAAAATATTTATAAGAAGAAAAAGCGATGCAGTAGTACGGACGGTTGGAGTCCGACTGCATGTGAATTTATACGTAAGTAATATAGAGTACTTGCACATACGTGCAACTGGCAGCATTCGCACTGTATTCTACTGTTCGTACATTCAATATCAATATCAGGACCGTGTGTTATCAAAGCGTCAATCAACACTTTACAAACTGTTTCTGTTTCTGTTTGCAGCAGCAACACACGGAGGCAGATCAGCTAGAGAGCCAAGTAAACGGACGAATGTGGACGGACCAGTAAACAAAACCTACTGCACTGATATTTATACGATCGCTTTCTGAACCTTAACGATGTTTTGGAAGCAAAGTGTTGTATAGCAAAGACAAAAAACAACACAACCACAATGTATTTGGAACAGATTCGCACTTTGAACAACAAAAAAAAAAAAAAAAAAAAAAAAAAAAACAGAAACAGAAACAGAAAATGTTTAAAACAGTAATGCGAGGGGTGGAACGATAAGTCGGATAAGAACTTCAAGATTGAACACCAAATTGTTGCGCAGCACAGTCATCACGTCCAACAATATATCGGGGTGAAATACCATCAAACTATGAACTGATATTTTCCAACTGTAAAAAATTTCGAATTTCGCTTCCTCTTCGAATTTAAGAACTTTAAGTTTACCAAGACTGGCTTGACTTGTACCGACCAATCTATTTCCTTCAGATTTTTTAACCAAACCTCGTACAGTTTGTGACAGAGAGTAGTGACAAAAGTGTTTCTTTTTTTCTCTAGCATTGCTACAGCACCACTGCCGCTAAATGTATGAAGTTGCTTTTGGGTTGTTGATCAAGTGAAAATGTCGCCACAATTGACATTTTGACAAATACCGACACTTTTATACTTACGAACGGACGACGTCCATACATTCGACCGTTATTGCTCCATCTATACAACGAGCGAGTGTCGTACGAACGTTCACTTATTTCGCATCACACCGTGTCGTGTGTGTACTCGTATGAGGAGTTTCAGAAGTAGCCAGAGTGTACCTACATATCCAATCTGCCGTGGTCTCCTCTCGAATGCGCTCTTCTAACTGCTGAACTGACTTAGTATATGAGCGGGCGAAGTGAGTGAGTACTGCTTGTGAATGAGTTAACGACTTATAGTCTGTCTTTGGCCATGTCTACAGGTGATCTGGTTTGAGCAGCCAACTGGCCGACTACTGTGCAGAACGCTTTGCCAGCGGGGTAGAGCAGGAGTCGCTAAAAGTAACGTTTAATTTCATTTCTCAAACTAAAAAGATCTTAAGCTACTGTTTTTTATTTCTGGAGTCGTAAGCTGCCACCAAAGCGCTTTCCTCCCCAATAATACCACTTAAACTTTTTCGATGGTTTAAATTGATCAATGACTGTGTGTTTCGGCAAATACCCAGTAAACGCTTTGGTGAGTTGATTGCATTTTAAGGACGTATTCAATAACGTGACGATGCACAGGCATCGGGAAATTAGCAGATGCGTAGGAATATTAAAAAATGCATGCTCTGATTACGGATTGTAGTACGCCTATTAAATCTTGACACGAAATTAAGATGCTGCGATTAGATTTGATTTGATTTGATACGATTTGCCAGTATTCTTCATCGCGTGAAGTTTGCCCAAAACTGAAATAGAGAATAATGAATTAGTAATATAATAATAAGTGCACGAAAGACCTAAAAACCGCCAAAATTCCAGGGAAAACATAGGTTATTAGGAAGGGCGACAGTTATACAAAATAAAAACTAATTGCCGAATCAAGCGGTATTACTATTATTACAAATACAGAGAATATTTAACATTTAAAATTAGCGCAATTATGAAAAATATTGATAAAGGGGACTTCATATTTATAACACCAGTTTTATATCGGCGAATATATTCTGAATTCTGCTGACTTTGGCAACTCGCTAAGTCAACGAAACTCATGTCAAATAATTGGTCATTTTTCAGTTGTTTGAAAAAAACGGCATTTTGAGAAAATGCGGTTACATCAGTTTGTCAAAAAAACAATAGTTTAAATCAGATTCCGTTTGTACAACCTTGTTTCAAAAATCGCCAATCAGTTTTTCGGTTCAAACAAATGAGTAGTATTTTAAAAATAAAAATGAAAAACACAATGAACTGGCCGACAAATGATATCTCTTTGTGTAAAAAAAGACAACGTAAAAGTTGTGTTTTTTTTTCTAATTTTGTATGCAAAACTTATAAAAAATATAATAAAATTGATTTTTTTGTATAAAAATCTCAAAAAATACATATTTTGAATATTTTACTTTAAAATTTATTATATAATCGTAAGTGAACCTTCACCCAGAGGAATTAAGGTATGAATCATTTGATGTGTCAAAAATGTAACACCAAGAAGGAAACGTTTGAAGCACCCAGTTTCTTTTGACAAAATGCGTTGCATGAATTTTTAAGTAAACTGAGCGATGTCTGTCTGCCCAGCTGGTGGATACGATAACTGCCGTAAATCTTGATGGAACTTCCTAAAAGAAAGTTGGGCTAATATTTTGCTAGATCGGAGCAGGGAATTGTAAATGGGCTATATCGGTCCACACCTTCTGGTACCTTCCATACAAATTGAGCGATTTTCCGAAAGTCGATTTAACGGATTGCAACGGACTAAAATTTGGAAAAATCGATCGATTAATCCCACCCCTTCTCGTACATCCCCCACAAATGACTGATTTTTTCAAATTCAATCAATCCTCTGCAATTTGAAATTACTACTCCTTAATTAGTCCGTTGCAGTAGTCTAGATTTTTATCTATTACATTGTTTGACAATTCTTTACATTGTCAGTGAAAATCGATTAAGTAGCCACGCCTCTTCTGGTATCTCGGACAAATGCCCGATTTAACCCATGTATTCCAACCTACATATCTTCAAATCGGTTGTGCCCAATTCGACAAAATTGGCCACATATCGTGCGTTTGGCAAACAAAGTTTTGAGAACGAAAATAGGCGACTCTGCCACGCTCATTCCGATACGTCCCAAACAAATCGGCTGACAAACAAATTGGTCGGAATTTGATTTACTTTTAATTCATCGATTATATTATAACGGGGGGTAAAATGTAAAAAACCCGACAAATATCAATGCATTCTTTGGTGCCCTTTCATTCAATTGCATCATATCGATGTATATGAAATTGTTGTGTTACTGATTGACTGACTGGCTGACTGACAGACTATTGCCCAGACGAAATGACTAAAGCTAAAATTACGAAGATTTGAGTAAAAGGCATTTTTTTTTAAATTTATACTTTTTGTGATAAAAATAAAGTAAATCGCACTAATTTGGAACCAACGTTCAGCTCAAATAGCTACAGCTAGAGTCGAGAAAATTGAAATCCCTTTCTTAAGCAGAAGCAAGCTTATTAAAACCCTGATGCTTGATAAATTGCACTGTAGGCTACCTACGCACTCCATTAACTTCGAATAACAGGGGACGGAAGAATAAACTTTCATAATACTAACGTATGAATATAGGATATGAATCGGTTACACAATATTAGCCTGTGGCAGTCAGCCAGACAGACGGGCATCGCACAATCGCCTTAAAAAGTTAAGAAACGCATATGGTTAAAAATACTTGGTACCTCAGACGCTTCCTTCTGGGTGTTATATTCAATGATGTATACTTTCACTGCTTCTGGAAAAGAAATATTATAAACTTGATCCTTTGGGTTTTATATATATATGTATGTAATATGTATTTTGCGCAAAAACACTGGTACCTCTTTCTTTTACCAGATCACAACCCCGAACGATATGTAGTGTTAATGACAATTTTAAAATTTACATTCATTGTGATTTATAATGGATTGATAAGTAAGTTCTGATGGTCCACCGTATGTTTCAAAAATGCAAACTAATTTGAAAGCCGTTGGTTTTAAAATTTACCGGTACCGAAGTTTCAGTTAGGTGAACTGATTTATACATATCTTCATCATACGTCCATTTGCGGCGGTGCAGATTGTAAATTGCAACGTTGTTAGCAATAAATGCTGTGAAATAACGCATAATGAAAGCAACTAAATTATAACATATTGAACTTACTTATTACAATCAACTTAAAAACCTAAAAGGTTAATAAAAGCCTGATGCTTGCTAAATTGTACTAAATTTAGCACAGTTGAATTAAAGATATGAATCTAGGAATGTGTGGATTAAATTACGTAATTTCTATGGGAGGTCACAGAAATGGCTGGGTTATCCTGTCCGTTTTTAACGCATTATCCAGAGTTACTATTTAATGCAAATGATTAAAGTTTAAGTTACTGCAGTCTACGGATTAGGATTCGCAGTTAAAAAAATAAATATTGAAAAATCAGTCGAAAATCATACGATTTTCAAAAATGTTCTAGGAAATAAGTAGGATGACGATTGTTTCGTTCTTTTTTAGTTTGCAGAAAAAATATTTCGATTTTAAAAGTAAAACATGATTTTGCTATACATGAATTGCTTTAAACTGGCTAAACAATGTCCATAATTTCCAAAGGAATTTTGAATGTTCCAGATGGCTCGAAGCACTTTCTAATGACACAACTCAAATCTCAATATTGCCGTTGAAGTCTACAAATTATTAGATTTGTTTTTTAAAGTACATGTTTAGATTTATTTTCTTGACAATTTTAAAAGTTTTCCACCTTTATTTAGTCATTTGAATTGTACCAATTTCCAATAGTTTGTAGTATACAAAACTCAAGAAAGTTCTAGTGGATCCCAAATATTTTCTATAATGCCTGCAGTGAATACCAACGTTTGGGATGTATTTTTTCGTACCAATATCTTACGTGTCGAATACATATCATCCTTATATGCTAGATGAGTTCAGATAACGTCATACTACATTGTTAAGTATTTTTGTATAACGCGGTGATACCACAAAATTTCCTAGTAGAAAATATTGCTTTCAGTAATAACAGGAAATAAATCAAATATAACGTGTATATATGTAACAGTTTCTGAAATAACATTATATTGATTAATTATATTGGAGATATTGCGTCAATTTACTTATGGGAGCATAAGAATATTGAATCCCAAAACCTTATAATTCATAGAAATACTCTGTAAAAAATCATAATCCTCCATTTTGAAGATTAGACTATTTAATTGTTTTGCGGTCGTGGCAAAGACATTCCTTAAAAATAATTTCTACAACATCCAAATACCAATTGAAAACTGAAGGTATTGTTCGTTTAATCCGCAATAGTGGTCGAATCTTCTTCCTTTTTTAATTTGCTTATCAGTTTATTTTTTATAGTTTTCACATTCTTTTGGTCATTTAACATACTTTTCTGTATATTTTTCTACCTTAGGTTATGATCGCAAACAAGAGGAAGAATATCGCCTATTCAATATAAAAATTTAGATGATCATAAACTACTGGGGATGGTAAACGAATTCCCTTGCATTCCATGAATGAAATATGGGAGAGCTTCTTACATTCAGTGAGCTTACGAGCATTCCATTTTTAGAATTACTCAACGGACCTACAGTTTAGCAACGATTCCGAACGTCACGGTTTGAGAAGGATTTATCAGACTTGCCGATTACTCGACTACTCGAAGTGCTTGTAAGGCACATCGAGGCGACTGGCGCCCAAATAGTGATATGTGGCGGCCGGGATTGAATTAGCGATAATTCAAATGGTAGTCGTTTGTACTGTACTGCGTGGACCATTTAAAAAAAAATTCAGAGATCATTGTAATTGTCAATCGGATCTGACTACGTTTAGCAACAATTGAGTAAATAGTTGTGACATTGATCATGTTACCTAAACTCTATTCTAGTTGAAAGTTGGATATTAAAATTTGGATAAAACAGTTTTTATTCTACCGTTAAGGTGGAATTGCAGCCACGCCGAGACGACGGCTAGTTTATATTAAAGGTAGCAACCTGAAATATTTATTATTGAATTTTTCGTTCTCTTAGTAAGCAAAATATAAAAGAAAACTGACAAAAAATCTGTTATCGTCTATAAGGGAAGAGCAAAACTGAAGTCACCAAAATAAAAGTCTACGTCCTTCCTATGGCGTAGCCACGCGGTAAAAATAAAATTTCTGAAATTCATAATTCTCTTACGACATAGGCGTGCTTTAAAAGGACTTTTGTTATTTTCGTACGATTGTGGGCGATGGGAATTGACTGTCTACAATTTTAGTTTTTAGAATGAGCTGAAAAAAGGATGAAGTTGGTACCTAGCCTAGAACAAGCCACAGAAACTGAAATCACCAAAATAAAGACGCGGTATTTATTTCGCGATCCTGCGAGCCCTTGGGAACTCCATCAACTGTCCTATAATGGGAGTGTGTCATGGGAAGAAGTTCGCCTGATCTAAAAAGGAATGTGTCCTGCGAAGGCTATTTGGGAGTGCAGTACGTTCTTGAAGATATCTTTGTGTTACTCTGCGAATTGATGATAACAACTCCCAATTGCCCTAGAAATTAATGATTACGTCATGGGTGGTCACTTCGGGGGCCCTGTGAGTCCTTGACGATATTCCTAGATGATCTTAAATGTGTGTGAGTGTGGTTGCATCGTCACTCTGTTTATTTTGCGCGTTCTTGGGAATATCCTTGCGAATCTTGCGTGTCATTGAGAACGCCCTTGGATTATTCTATGAAAGGATAGCGTTGTGCGAAATTACTCTCCAAATTTTTGGGGATACTATTACAGAATCCAGTAATTTCTTTGGAATATCGAAGGACAACGTGTTCAGAAAATCTTTGAGGATTCTCAATGAGAACTCGGGACGTACGACCATGTCTTACAGCTTCGTTCCAAATGGTTTACTGGGTTTTGAGCAGTCGCTGCAATGTTTGGTTGTTTTCCTGCTGTGGCTTTAAGGAACTCCCCATAGGGTAATTAGTATACGTTGTTGTTATTGGTGATTGTTTCGGCCTGACGTTCAATGTGCCACTTTTTTCTTGCCTTGAGCAACATTGGCAGCAGAACCGCCTGTATCTTACATTCAGCTCTTTCATGTCGAGCCGCGGATGCACGTAACTCTTAGGAGCAGAGGACTATGGTGACGTGGCCAGAGGAAAAGTATACCAGCATTTGACAACAATGTCGCCAAGCTTGTCGTTGCTTGATCTTTAGTGTCTGTAATAAAAATAAACGCAACAAGCTAGAGACTAAAAACCTTTGCTCGGCGTGCCATTTGTCCCATAATGTACGAGACAAATTCCCAAACTGGCAGCCGCAAAAGAAAAACCACTTGTTTTCCTCATGAAACCTGGCTTTTTATTTTCTTTCCTTAATGTGTCTTGAACTATGGAGACGGCTCGCTCATAAAAGGGATGAATGGCCAATGCGATGTGAGTTACGAATTTGTTATTTGTCGCTCTGCAGTCGAGGTTATGAGGCTTGTTATGATTTCATTCGGCCACAGTTGTAGAATTTCATTTGCAAATATCCCTTTTGGTTTCCAAAACTGCTGCCATGACGGCAGTAGCAGTGGCTTCTGCATGATGGCTGGTCAATTCAATGCTTTATAAATTCTGCGTTTTTCATCATCTCCTTCTTTGCAGCCGGTCGAGCGTCTTGTGGCTTTTGCAGATGCATGCCATTTGTATGCTTGCTCTGCTGTTTTTGTTCTTGTTGTTTTGAATATGTTAAAGTCTTATCCATCGACGTTTAAATTTTAACACAATTTGTCATAATTGGCGTACAGTTTCCTTAGGGAAATATATTTTGTATTATTTTCAAGAGGAAAATGGATGGAAAAGCGTAAAGCAGGAAAATGCCATGAGAAAATGAAGAATATTCAACAAATACAAAAACCGTTGACAGAATGTTGCGGCATTTAAAAACATGGCGCTTATATGTGCATTCTAACTTGAGTCATTCGACTCATGCTTCTTCAGTCTTTGGGAATTTCATTGCTCTTGTCCATTGGTTATCATGCTCTTGGAGTGTGATCGTCTTCGTAATGCTTCATTATTTATGATTTATAAAAAGTTAAGTGTAATTTGCGGCATCCACAGGACCTGCTCGAGAAACATATTTGAGTAGCACGTAGAAAAATATGTTTTGGTTTTTGTTTACGAAATACCCATAGCAACATATTATTAGCATAACATATTTATTACATTACATATTTTCATTGTTTTAAGGAAAGTATTAAGTCATTTCCACAAATTTGAAATTGAAATGAAATATTGACGTTTACAAAGAGATGAGTGCCATTAAGTAGTTAAACTTCTGCTCGATTAGACATTTTTTTAAAAACACTGATGATAAGTTTAAAATGTAGCTTCTATTTGTATTTCATATTCAGTCAAATAATCGTAACCACGATTTTTGAAAAATGTAATTTTTTTAATAACTTTTTATTTAAATGTTCTAATTACAACATGAACTTTAACTTGTAACGATGTAATTTTTGTTTCCATCTACCGCTCACTAACAGAAACGCACATTATTGTTAAAAATATTTTAATCTACGTTTCAATTCACACTCATTAGAATAAGTATCCAGCAAATCTGGAAGAGAATAAACGTGTTGAATATTTAAGAAATATTTAAATCTTTAGTGCCCGATCTTTATAAAAACAACCCACACCAACTGATCCTATCAATCGATTTCAATTAGGGGATTCTGCTTTGGATTATTTTCCTCCTAGATCGTACGACAGGATCCGAACTGGAAGTATAACTTTATGTACTTTCGTTTCGCAAGCCGAAACAGAACTGAAATTTCAAATATAGAATTTTAGCAGCAAATGACCGGGTTCAAATTTCGAAAACGTATAAATAAAATAAATGCCCTTTTTGAATTTTAGACATTAGTTAACAACAATAAAAATAGTTTTTTTTCTATATTTGTTTTTATTCGGCAATTGTATAGGTTTTATTAGTAGATAAATAAATAAATAGACTCGAAGAAAATAAACTTGATGTATTCAGCGATGCGAATTTTGTAAATGCTGCCATATTTTTCAGAAACACTTTTTTGTTCAAATCCCGCTTTCGAGATATTAAACATTCTAAGAAAGGATAACTCTACTTTCCCTACATACAACATTTCAGAAAAACTGCTCCTAATTATGTCAAGAGTAATAATATGATAATCCGGAGGCGCCTGTAAGTTCGGGGTAATTTGTGAGACTGGTATGTCTTTCTTTGGAAAATTTGAATAAAAAAAGCCTTTGATACAACATACAGTTCGTTAGGAATTGAATTACGATCTTCAATGTGAGCAATATATCCATACAATTTTAAGTCGTATTTAGCTTGGGACGAACATCAACCGGTTTGGAAATAAACTTCCGCAAATTTGCTTACTTTGTTCTGGTATAAAATTTCCAAGTTAATGGAATAAATAATAAAAAACGCATAGCTCAGTCATTCCAAATAACTTAACGGAAGTAAAATTATACTTTTCGATAAATGACGAAACTGGAGCGGTAGGTCAGTTGTCATATAACAGCCATTAACTAGTACGTGGCGACGGATTCAACAGAGCGATTGAACGATTTTTTACTTCTTTCCTACTGGAGAATGTGCTTTTTATGTTTGCTAACGTTTTCATATCTTAAATTAGATCATATAGTTTTAAATGCTTACAGATACTCTCTTAGCTTAAATTTTAAATCGTTCCTTCGTACACTTCAAAATTTGGCTAATTTTTCATTGCTGATTGCTGATTTTATGCTAATAACTTCGGTTTGTACAAGCATTTCGTTGCATCAACATCAACAGTCAATATTTGATAATTTGATTCCCAGCTGACATATGCTTATACCTATCGAATGATACATGTCTAGGATCTGTTTGCATTTTGCATTAAGCCTTGACTGAATCATGCACTAGTTTCACAATCACAATCGCAAGAACTTCTGAGTTTTAAATTTTTTTTTGGCGTTCTATATCAACAATGCGAATGCGATTAGTAGCAGTTGCGAATAATAGATATCGTTGAGTGGAAATCTGAGATAATACTGGCACAATGAGTAAACATTTTGCACGTTCGTTTCTTAAGTCTTTTGATTCAAGTGGCCATTTATGCCATTGTGCTGTTATTTAATAATCACATAAAATTTGCATTTTAATTGACAACAAATTATTATAAAACAAAAAAAGCAGATAACAAACTATACCGACATTGACATTACCGCCCCCTTCGCCACTGCCACCCGCACGGTCAGAGTTACATTTGTCTGTATTGGTTTCAATCAATAACAAACATTTAATTTTATTATTTTTTATTCCTATCCTACTAACAAATTCTCCATTGTTCTAGTTCGGAATTTGCAATTATAACAATTCAACAGCAATTCATAATTCACGGCCATCTCATGACAGATGCATTTTAATAGAAAATTTCTGCAATTTTTCGCAAAATTTCGAGAGAGCGAATTCGTAATGGAAATCGAAATTTGAATTTACATTTAACGTTCAATAGCTGCTGTTGCATTTCTCGAAAAGGAGAGCTGTCGTGGAAACCTTTGGCACATATGATAAGTCGTGTTTCATTGCGCTGCTTACGTCGTTTTTGTTTGCTTTGTGATTCAGTCTCAGCGCCGGCTGCTGCGTTTGTTCCACTGAGTGCTGTTGTGTTAAACATTTGTTGCATGTCGTGCAAAGTTGCAATATAAAAGATATGAATTTGTAATCTCACCTTTGTTATTGTCGTTTTCGATTACAACGTATAGCTTTTTGTCGTTGTTGAAAAGAAAAATATTCTCAACACTTTTGTTTTTTTGCTATGGCATTTAACTGATAGATTTATGAGTTATAATTTAATTTGAAATTTCAAATGCGAAAACGGGACGATTATATGAATTGAAATGAATTATATGCGTATTACTTGGGTACATCTACTAATTTCTCTGAGTGTAAATGTTATTTTAGTGTCCCTTGGAAAATTCAATGGAGATTCATTACACAAAGTAGTTAAGCAATTCGGCTTAATTCAATTCTATCTACATTGAAACCTTTTGTACTAAATTTGGCAATATTAATGGGTGGGGAGCTATTTTAAGAATAATAAATTTGATGTCTATTTGAAATGAAATACATATAAAATTAAAGATGTTCAATGTAGTGGCCGGATTTTTATTTTTATCATAAAATCACAAAAAATAAGTATTTGGTTTAGAGCTACTGAACAACTGTTTATCCGTGATGTTTTTTGCGGACTGTTTTTGCTTTTTAAATTTTGTAAAGACAAGGATGGGGCCTGTTTTAGAAATATTGAAAAATTGCACGAAAGAAAGACAAGTTAGTTCCGTTTCGGTTTGTTTAGTTCAATTTTAAAATTCAGAGTGTTTTTAATTATATTATTCAATATGGCTCATGTGGTACAAAAATAATAAATTTCCTAAACTTGTCGGCAAAAATAAGGAGAATAGAACATTTGGCAAGAAAATTGTCATTAAATTAAAGAATTCGTTTTGGAAGAGGTACGTTAATACATATATATTCTTGAGAACGAAATACAAATTTAGAAAATTAACTAAAAGTTTTATAATGATTCGACCACGGATTGTCTGTGTTGATTTCACATGACCGCGTAAGTCTATGCTAGTTGTAATAATTGGTGGTAGAGATCGTACCGGGGGATTGGGGCGAATGTCTCTGAATTTGGCCTTTCAATTTCAACCCAACACGTCTCCTCCGTTCTCCTCTTACGAGTATCAGTAAAATTTACTAATGCAAAATAGCGACTTAGGCAGGCAAGTTATCAAGAACATTTTCTTGAGCTTTAATATAGAGGCCGCTTCATTGTGTAATTGTCCGCCTACCCTGGATATTGAAACGGATTGAACATTTTTCCAGGATTTATGAATGAATAGATTCAGTCCTTGAAAATTGGAAAGATTTATTCTAGACTTAGCTAGTTTGTTGACCTCTTTGTAATACTAAGTCATTCATATAACATCGCAAAGCTCAGATAAAAAGAACTGAACTATATTCACTGATAGAATAATTCGGCACTCATTATCCATTAGAGCTACAGTTAAAAAAATCTGTGTCAGCTTTGGATACGATGGCTGATTGATTAATTTTGCCAAATTGAATTGCAAATTGATTCCTCACACTGTTTACGTTCTATTATGGGTTTTATCCAATTCCCAAGATCGTTAAGCAACACCATCCAGAGATGTATTTTCATCTGATGTTGAACTCGAAATGATTTCGATTCATTAGCATTTGACTTATTATATTTTTCAGGAACTATTCAGCATAGTAAATTCTGAAACAGTGGAAGACCAGTATTCCATTTTATTTGCACAAAATCTCAGCGCCGATCAACATATTGATTTTCTGTGGCTTGTAGAGTTATGGATCAGCTAATTCTATGTCGTTTGGAATATTCCAGTCAGTTGTTACAATAACATGATCCGACTGATACGTGGAGATCGATCGAAGAACCCAAAAGTCCGATGACAATTCGTGAGCTGAAGATCCGATTATTCCAATTTCTAACGCCTATTAAACTAATTTTTATTTATTGTTTCTTGAGCTGTAATCACTGCGATAGTTCATCGGACCGGAGTCCAATAATGTTCTAGCATAAACAAATTGACCAGATCTGTTTCGAATTTGTACTAGCGCCGCACTAAAATTACGCCATTCTCATTTGACTACGAATGGTTACCAAAAGGTCTTTAAGTCGTGGGCCGGTCTGGACCAGAACTCGATACATTAGTGCTACTGACATTGAGGTAGTACACATGTGCAGAAGTGAGTAATGTGAGCGATTGCATATTCTACATTTTGCACTTTTACATTTTGATGCCTTAGCGAAGGAGGGGCATGCATAAATAAAAAATACATTTCATCGATGAACTCTGCTGCTATTCCGCCTGACAGGCGAATGATTTGCCATTTCTCCTTGAACCGGTGTCAGGGTTCCTCTTTTATTTGAGGCTGTTTCACAATCATTCATTAGGGGCAATTTTTCATAATCAAGTTGTTTATCCCACTTAGAACGGGTGACTGATTCCATTTCTGACATAACGAAATGAAATATCATCGCATTTGTTGTATTTTTGTCGTCGCCAATTGACAAAAGGAAGCCATAAATTGCCGAGACGGTGTTTATCATGCTCCTCATGGCGGATAATTTAGACATCTCTGGAAGTTCAAAGAGTTTGGTGACATTGTCAAAGATGGGTTATCGTTAACACTTTTCAAGCTAGCCAACTCCTTGGCATAATTTTGTTCTG
This sequence comes from Philornis downsi, assembly GCA_019455685.1. Taxonomy (NCBI): domain Eukaryota; kingdom Metazoa; phylum Arthropoda; class Insecta; order Diptera; family Muscidae; genus Philornis; species Philornis downsi. The sequence continues at coordinate 653,197 of JAHXMU010000138.1, read as the reverse complement.
TGATTTAGTATGCCTTGGCAGTACCAAGAGCTTCATCGGAGAGACATGATATCAAGTGATTCACTTTCTTGATATCGGTCGATGTGAAAAATTGCCCACTAATTTTTCAAAAAGGCTGATGAAATTCTTATATTTAGTGTATTTACCGCTAAACGTAAGGATCTTTGTATTTAGAAGCCTACTTTGGTGAGCTGGATGGGATATCGATTATTGTCTAACTTGAAAAGGAGCAGACTTTTTGTTAAAAGTCTAACTTAGCTCTTTCTTCATTAGATGGATAAAAAATAGCAAGCTCTGACTGATAGGTCTTCGCCTGTTCTATGTACGAATTAAGTATATCCAGGCAGAATTCCAGCTCGATTGGTTTGTCGAAATCGTTCTATCTTTAAATGATCGTTAAATACGAATTATGTTGACAAAAATAGTTCCTTTTTATTGAATAAAAGCATTTAAGTTAGTTGATCTACGGGAAGAGGATTGATCTTTGTGTCCGCCAGCCATTTTAAATTGAGTTATAATTTGGAGAAAATGAAAACGAATTTCAGTTAAAATTTTCCAAGTTGAAAAAAATCTAAAATATATAATTATTGAATATTAAAATATATTATTATTAAAACTGTGCCAAGAATTGAAATAATTTTGTTTGATTTGGTTAAAAAATCGGCTAAATAAAATTTCCATAATTGTTTTTATTGACGATCACTTCCACCGGTAAGTTGTGTGGTGTGAATGTATCTTGAATTAAAATATAATGCAAATTCTTTCTCGGAGTTATTGGCTCTTTTATACCTGACTGCTGTCGTTGGAGAACTTCCCCATTTTCCTTTTACTCAGGGTAAGACGCAGGTTGAAAATAATGCAGTGGATATTTCGGTCGATAAGTTAAAAGCAGCTGAACCAGGATTGAATTTATTGAGAACCATTTCTTGATTGTTTGCGATGATTGTTGTTTTGAAAGTTTATATTTCCCTACTTTTTGAGCGTAATCACAAACAATACGTTTTAGTGTTCTGCTTTACTAACAATATTTTCGGTTTGTTTTATAGTTTATTGTTTCTTTTTGGGGTTTTCTTTGTAATTATTGTTAAACTAACAATTTTTGTTATTCCTTATTTTTTTACTACTTTGTAATTCAAAAAAATAGGACTCAGTGCAGGATATTCGTCGGGAAGGTATACTATTTTGTCTGTTTATAATCTTTGATTAAATGAAAGGAATGAATCTTATATTGATAAATGTTTTATTTAATGTCGGCAGATAAATGTCCGCCTCTGTTAGTCTCACAAATGCGAACCCCTTTGAGCACATTTTTTATTACATTCTCACACATTTCACGCGATATTTCATTAATTTCATCACGAATATTTTGTTTGAGTTGCTCAAGCGTTTCTGGTTTGTTTGCATAAACCTTGCCTTTCAGATATTCCCACAAAAAGAAGTCCAGATCAGTCAAATCAGGCGACCGTGAAGGCCTATCAACATCACCATTTCTTGAAATAACTTGTGGAAAGAGGTCTCGCAGTAATTCCATTGTAATCCTGGGTGTATGCGATGTGGCACCGTCTTGTCGATACCACATGTCAATCAAGCCCAAACCATGCAGTTGTGGGGTTAAAAAGTTTCGAATCATATCACGATATCGCTCCCCATTCATACGGTAACTATCACTACGCCGTTTTCAGTTTCAAAGAAGTGAGGCCCAATAATTCCTCCTGACCAAATTGCACACCAGACTATCACTTTTTTGGAAACAAATACAAATCCTTGTGCAAAATTGTGGCCAAAGTTGTTCCCTGAAGACCAAGCACGGCGTCGAATTGAGGTTGAGCAGCAGTAATGTTTTCAGCCGATCTAGCAGTACGTTGTGGTCCATGCTTGGCCCTGTCAGCTACAAATCCACTTTCTTCGAAATCTTTCACTACACGATAAATAGTGCGTCTTGTTGGCACGTTGTTTCCCAAAAATTTCACGTAACTTTCTCATCGTCACAGTAATCGATGATTGATTTTGATAAAATGTTTTAAATGATTAAAACACGTTGGTTTATCGAATATTTTTTTTAATAAATTTGCCACGTCTCTACTTCATGACTAATAAATATGAACTGTCAAGACTAATGTTTATCAAAATGACGACAAAAAAAAAGTAGTGTACCTTCCCGACGGACACCCTGTATTACGCGATTTTTAATTTATAAAAATAACCCCGGCTTGGAAACAATAAATTCCTCAAACTTGTAGACGAAAACAAGGAGAAGAGAAGATCGTTTGAATAGAAAATTGGCATTAAATTAAAAAATTCACTTTGAAAGAGGATTTTTGTTAACATATTTTTGGAAACGAAATGTAAGTTTAGAAAATAAACTAGAAATTTGATAATAGCTATAAATATAAAAGTCAAATGGCCAAACAGCAATTACTTAACTGTAACTGTAATCGAGCAGATGAAACTTAAATCTAAAATGAAATAATGTGTAATAATGAAAACAAAGAAAATTGTTTTCTGTCATTTTTGGTACTCAATTGAATATATTGAAAATAACATTAAATTCTGTTCGGCGAGAAATAAAATTATGCTCGTCACATATATTTTCAATTAAATCCTGAAATTAATAATACATTATGTAGAAAATGTATTACATGAATTGTCTTAATTACATATATACTAATTACAAATGTTAATTATCAGTCTATGTAGTGATGTGATTGAATAAACTGAACGTCAAGGTCTCTGCTATATTTTATAACTGCTTTATTTGCGATATAAAAAATGTTTGTTTAGGCCCTTAACTAAATCGAATTATTATCAAGCATACGGTAATGATATCTCAAACCCCAATAGGGGTGAACCAGGGACCTAAAAATTGATTTCGAGCGATCGATTTTTAATGAAACAATTGAGAAATTCGAATTTTATTTTTTCGTCGTGATAAAGCTGAAAAGTAGACTTTTGTTTCCAACTTGTAGATGCTTTGTTGTTGCCAGATCTGTAAAGAGTAAGTAAGTATCGACAATTTTGTAACACTACCAACATGGGGAGATATTATCAATAAAAGTTAGTAATTATTAGATTTCAATTTTTACCACTGAACACCAAAAGGACCAAGCGGACTGAATCTGACATTTTCAGCATTTCAACTCTCAGAATTAATGCGCAATAATGAATGGATTATGGAGCAAACACTGAATGCAAAGAGTTTATACCAACAAGAGGGATCGAATATCGAATATGGGTGTTGCTATAAAGCCAGCGAGTAGAAAGAGAACAATCGAGAAGGAATTAAGCGGCAGTGTTGCCATAAAAAATCAATGTGCATCAATGTTTATACCAGTGTTTTCTAACATTAAAATGTAAATGATTTTTGTGTAATGTCGATGTTGTTGGAATAATGTTTCAAGATAAACACAAAAGGCTTACATTTTTCCCGCACACGTAATTATACCACGAAAAAAAACGTATTTAAAGTTGTATAAAATTCTGCTCTGGCAGAGTAGATTGTTCAGATTTTCTATATACTCGCGGAAGGGAAATGTTCTTGCAACATGAGAGAATGGGTTTCTCTTGTCTATAAATATAAGCTCTTTGTTGATTGCTGCTAAATTGGTTAATTTGGCAAACGTCAAATACAGTGGGCATCAGTTAAATTTATAGCTGGAAATTTAAGAGAAAAATTGTAATTTCGGTAAAACGGCAACTTAATATTGAAGTTTTCAAAAGGGGGGTGGTACCGCTTGATGTGTGCCAAATTTGGCTAAATTTAATAGAATTGAAAGAAAGATATAGAAAGATACAACAAAACATGTAAGGTAAGACGATCATTTGTATAGCAAATATCAGTCAAAAATATTTTATCCTGAATTGCAGGGCAACGAACGACGGACGAAAATGTTGGAGATACATAGGAAAAACAGAATTTCAGGAAATCTGCCAATTTAGAAGGTATTAATTAGCATTACCTAGATACTCTCCGGTAAATATTATATATATATATTTTATGTTCATATTTTTGTGATTTTCGATTTTATATTTCGGTGGATCTGCACAAAGTCAAGTCGGTTCTCGAATCAATAATAACATTTTTAAAGTTTCATAATCCCATTTTAATTTTAGTTTGTATATTAAACACATATACAGGCAGAATAAGTTGTTCTGTTAAAGAAAATAGTAAAAATTCTCTAGGATGATTACGTGACGTATGGGAGAAATGTAGAAGTGACTTCAATCACACTTCAGAATCTGCAGTTAGTGCAATAATTAACCGATTTGACTGATTTTTATATATTGTATTGAAAATATATTTCATATTCGCAAGAAATAGATTTATATACCTATAAATTTGCATCGAAATAGTATTCACATTGCTTTTTCTCAAGTCAGTCTAAAAAATGTCTAACGTTTGCATCAGGACCTATTAGCATTTCTAAGAGGTGTAAGCTCGAAATGATATTTGTAGCTGATGTTGACAGATTTTATAACCAGTAGCATAACCCATCACATCAATACCATTGACACAGGCTGAAAATCACTCATAAATCACACAACAATCGGATCAGTAATTTCGGGCAACTATAATTACTATTATATTTTTTTTTAACCGTGCATCGAGTCACCCGCCTTTGGGGTGAGGCTATTTACAATACTGCGATCAGTTCCATGTTTTATTGAAATTATAATTTTGTCGGAGGTTTATTGTTAAATTTAACTTTATAAATTGCACAAAAATATCCTGTAATCGATATGATAAATCAAATGTGGTAAATAAATTGTTCTGCATTTCTTATATTTATTTACGTAACAGCTGATCTTAGCAAGGAAATGGTCTAAATGTGAAACTACCAATTTAAAGTTATATGTTTAGAAACTACTTGCTTCCGCAGGTATGGTATGGAAACTAACCCAAACATAATTTCGTTTGAAATTCTTAGATATTGTAGAATTGCTTCTGGCATTCTATAGTATATTTTTAAAATTGTTTCATCAAAATAGACTATTGGCAGATAATCACAGAGCATTAATTTGGTAAATTTTTCACTCACATCTACTTAATCGCCTACAAGCTTCGTACATATCTAATTACAATCTGGGATGATTATTTTTTGTACATATGAATGAATATTAAGTGCAAACATATTTTTTCGCCAGCTAAATTGTTAATCAGTTCCAGTTGTGACTCTCATCGCATCATTTGTTCCGCTTGAGGCTCATGCATTTGTTACAGTATATGTAGTGACTACGATCGCAACATCAACCGCTTAAATATATTCAGAAGTACTTGAGCATCATTCATTCATGGAAGACAAATCTAGTCGATGAAGTGCATGTGATGGTTTGGCAAAAAAAAAAAAAAAAAAACAAATAATAATAATAATGCTCAAGACAGCCATGAATAACCATCCACGTTTTCGCTTAGATTTTGTTGGCTAAATGCTATTACTATGGAGCTGTTGATACAAAGTAGGCAGTACCTATTTTGATGTCTTCATTACAATTTTTTGGGGCTATATGGATTTTTCAACGTGTCTTTTTTAGTGTTTGGATATAAACTGAATTGGTTTTATTTACACGACTGCAAGACTAGGATGTGGTTACGTTTGCGCCATATGTTCACATGTATTGCATCAATGCAGTGCCGTTCATCCGCCATGGAATTTTGTCCAGCGTTTAGAATCAACCATAACAAATTGCTCAATTTTTTTAGCCAAATGCTGGTGAATTGCAAACGCGTGGGCAGTGTGCTAAAATTACTTTTTAAAGCGAATAACCAGACAAAGCCCGATCAACGGTTGATGTTGATTTTGGTAACAATAGTACAAGGAAATTACGCTATTAATAAACCCATATTCAATATGACCCATCCGTTGTCTCCTTTCTTCTATTCCAAAATAATGGCAGAGAACTATTACTTATAGCTATTGTAAGTAAATACGACTTCTTTTAATATGTTGTTCACAAAATCACTTGAAAAAGTATAATCAAGAAGAATAACCAACGTTTTATCTTAGAATATGCGGACATTTGCATCTACGAAATAGTTGGTTGCATTGAACTAGTTAGATTTCTCTTAGAGAATATAGCCAGAATGTTTTATTGAAATTTGGAGGACTTTGTTCCAATTAACTAGAAGTTTATTGCCAGGTTGTCGATGGGACAAGGGATGTCCTGTTGACAGATTTGGAACTGAATTAGATTCTTCAAACGTCAGTACGTCAATGTTGCAAAATAAATCGCACTGGTTCTGTTAAGAACATTAAGGATGCTCCGTAAAAAATAACCAAAAACGGCAGATAGTGTTTATTGCAAGGATTATATACTTTAAATTTAGACAGACAGAGATGCAGTAAAAATGTACCCGATAGATGGAGAATAACAAAACAAATTTTCTTGCATCCCGTGATTGGGAAGTAGAGGAGCTTCTCAAAGCTACACGCATTTTATTCCTAGACACGCTGAACGTCAGTTTTTGAGGAACTTATCAATTACTCGAATACTCGGTAACCGTCTTTCGATAAAAAAAACTTTTTGTTTCGGGGATTGAAGCCACGATCATATACGCAATAGTCCCAAGTTCTAATCATTGCGCCATAGTCAGATAATGTAGGAGAAGTCATCGACTTTGATTTTTGCACAAGTTTTCAAAAAGAAACCAATTTGAAATTACACAAGATACTAGAAAATTATAGTAAGAAAACAAAATGCATTTCATAAACATTTTACAAAAATATCAAAAATTAAGATAATGGTGAACGTGTGGCCCCCTACATTCTACTTTCAGATTTTCCACGCATTTTATGAAAAGGTCTTCACTTTTCCACTCATTTCCACAAATATCCTTCCATGAATTGGATATACCGATCTATATCCTACCGTTTTCAATGCTTTGTCATAATTCAACAAGGACAAGACAAATAACGTACATATCTGTACATATCTGCACATACATATCAGACATACTTATTAGCTTCAGCGTTAACATCCTTCACAATGCAGTTTCCCTTTGCATTCTCATCACTAGACTGTTTAATAGAAGACCTTAAATAGTTAGTCCTATCTGGTAGATGAAAATTTTTATTTTAAAATGTTTTCTAGTTGATTCTGTTGGTTGGTTCATAATATTATCGTATTTGTTCGATAAAACTTTATCGACTGCTGAATATCTGTCGACTTGATTCAGTTTTTTCTAGTTGTGCTCCAACTCAGCTTTTATTTTTGTGTTGTCATTCGCTTCGCTCGAGTGGCGCATGAATTCAACATTTTCGATCTTCAACAACTGTCAGCCTTGCAATTTGCGCAGTTTAGCTGTACACTAGGCATAGAATAAATTATTGAATTTATCGCTTGCGATATTATCTTATATTTCTTCTTTTATTTCCAGTGTAGCTTTCTTTCTTGTCACACCTGTACATTTTGGCAATAGCTGTACGAAAGAGTTTAACAATGCTCCAAGATTTTAGTAAAGTCTCAGTCAATTTGATTGTGTCCAGACTTTGGATTCGTTTTTTTAAATCCACGTAAAGACAAGGTCTAACATGAACGAAGGATGCGTAGTGGTGGAAATCTGATGGTGGATATGCAGACTGTGCTGCTAATATGGAGAAAACAGTTTAATAAATCATATCTGAGAAGTACGGGAAAGGCTAATCCTTGGGCCTAAACAAGGTTGCTTTTGACTTAGTAAATCACAACTGATCATATATTTATATTACTACAAGGACCGGAAAAATCCCAAGGAAAACTTATCGACATATACAATATTTTTGGTCGACTATAAATCAGTCAAATATTATTTGTGTATCATTCTGGGATGATGTTGGTTGACATGAAGTCTTCTGTGAAGTATCATGGTACTTGCTGCTTACGCTGATGATGTTGACATGATTGGTCAAAAACTCTGAGATGTTACTGCAGGCTTCTCAAACATTGGCAAGGAGGCAGTAAAGGAGAACAAAGCCAAGTTATTTGTTTCGACTTCATAAATATTGGCAAATATGTCTTTGGTGGTTGACTTTATCTATCTGGTCACCAAAATAAGTAAAATAAGCGATATCTGCATAGAATCCAGGAGTATCGCTTGCAAGGAGCGACGGACTAAATAAAGGATTCAATGACAAAGTTCTGTGTTGCAGCACAGATGAGTTTGTTTTGGAATTCTTCAAGACAACAATTCTATTTTGAATATATGGGCCAATCGTCGCTACGGAGAGTATCGATGTCGATGTCATCAAGCGCATCATTTGTGCGGATGAAATTGGTTGATTGCGCAAAAACTCCCTTGAGATGGACCCCAAAACTCCTTTCGAAGAACTAAGGTAACTGAGACACTAGCAAATTTTTGAGCGGTAAGACTTCTTTTACTGATTTAGCATAAGGTTTTTATGGTTCACGCAATTGAAAGTTACATATTTTGTTAATTTTATTAACTAATTTTTACTATCACAAATTTGGCTCTTTATTGTTGAAAAATTGTGTGTGGTGATGTCGGAACGTCCTTTTCTTAGAGCCGTTTATGAATTTCTGCTTCAACATCTAATAATGTAATAAAAGAGTTGTTTGTGGTGCTAAGGAAGAAAGAGAGTTAGAAAATAGTACCACTAATTTTTTTGTAGCTAATATGAAAACATTGTGATGATGAAATATAACGTAATGCAACATGTAATGATGCCACATTTTTAGTATATGTTACAGCTCATTTGGGTGAGCTAATACACATGTTTTCAAAATGACAAATTAAAATAAAAGATGTTATCCTTTTTGATTTAGTGATTTAATTACCGTATCGACATCATCAGATTAAGAAAAATATATTTTTTTATCATTAAGAAACTCAAAATATATTTAAAAGAAGATGTAGCCACGAAATAATAAACATAATTTTAGGACGCGTACTTGGAAAGCGCATAATTAGAGTGCTCATAAATCTGTAGAAGTGTCAATAGAAGTTTCTGCTGAGATGTAACATTTTATTCCTACTGACCTCTGCTAAAATCTGTTATCTCATTTGTTCATTCAGTCAATAGTTGTGATGTCAATTTTGTATATAACTCAATATTCAAATCCATGATTAGCTATATCTGGTATTTTGCCTCAAGTGTTTGATGAACAAAACAAATTGGTTACACCTGACTCGAAGAATGATCTAATATTGGAATTGGACAAAGTTTCAGTCCAGATATTAGTTTATTACATTATTAACAGTATCATATCAAACACAAATCATGATTGTCTGGTACTTCTTATCAGCTGCATTGTACAGATTTTTATTAATTAAAAACATAAATCTTTTTTCTCTTTTTCAAAATTAATATCGTGTACAAAATATATCAAAATGTCATAAATATGCCATACCGGCGGAGGGTAACACATGCCAAAACAAACAAAATCGTGTTCGGTTTTCTCCCTCAACACCATATTTCAAAATCCAGCAATATCTAATATTTCAAAACCACACAGCTAAATAACAATAACAACAACGACATCAACACCGGTTGCAGACATCAACTGATTTGCTTTCAATACTG
>JAHXMU010000138.1:587493-604645 GCA_019455685.1 Philornis downsi | reverse complement strand
AGCTGTTAGGCAAAATTCCAAAATTGCGAAGCTTCAACTAGATTGGATCTAAAACAAGAATGCGCTTGACATCACTGAAAGCAAAAAGTTCTCCCATGCTCGATTCATGGAATGTGTGGCAGTTTGTTTTTTATATTCCCCAACATTTATTGGAGCGCCACTAATTTCTCGCTGTTTTTTTTTTTTTATAAATATTCAACATTATCATGAAAATATGTTTACAAACGAATCTAACCATACCTTGATGTCGTCATATGAGTGGAACTGCCAGTCAGCCAGACCGTGTGCTATCGAACGGAACAAGTGATAATCGGACGGCGCAATTTCTGGAGAATACGACTGATGGTGTAAGACTTCCCATTTCAGCGTTTACAGGTGGGTTCTAACGGGCTGGGCCACGTGAGGTCAAGCGTTTCCGATCCAGCTCAATCGCATTCATTGAAGTCGGTATCGATCCCTAGTGATGAATATGGCATGGCGGGTAACTCCTAATACTGAAGCAACCTCTACCTACGTTTGATACGGATCCCCATCAAACAATGCCGTCAATTCAGTGTCGTCAAAGGTTTTCCGTCTTCCTTCTCGCGAACGGTCATCAACATCAAAATCACAGCCTTTAAAGCAACGGAACCAATCTGGACACGTTGTTTCACTTAAATCAGCATCTCCGTAAACGTTATGACGTCCTCGATTCGGCTTCAGCTGCCGTTTTCTTTGATTGAAAAGAAAATCAATACTTCCCGCGTACGTATGACGATTATTTGGCAAAAAATCATACTTATTCACACAACCAAAAGGATATGACATCGAAAGAAAAGAACTATTGTGTCGAGGTGGTAAGCTAACCATGTGCCTAAGCTTGGCTCATGACGTTTAGGTTATGGCAGATTCGACTACACTTATTGCTGGAGCCATCTATTGGCAAACAGCGGGAACTTACTTGCGCACCTAATAATAATACCATACACAAATATTTTTATAATGAGAATGGAATGCAAAAATATATATGAAAAAGAAACAGTCACTCCAAATTAAACAACCCCATTCAACTGAATTCCAAATGATAGTCATCACCTCATCTATTGTCCACCTGACAACTGAATACCTGCATTTGCAAATTACCATTTTTCGCCTGAAAATCGATTAATTGTTGCGATCTCTTCAGGTGGACTACTGTTTGTGTTTTCAGATTAGGAACGCTGGGAAACAGATTCGTAGATTCAAGGCACCACGCATGTGATTGCTTTTAATCTCACAGTTAATTGCTTAATCAACATTGTGAACATCCAAATTATGGCCAACAAAGAGGAAGCAAAACAGTTAATTTGGCTGCGTGTGTGTGGAACACGGCATGAAGTTGTTTCTGAATATTGAACCTACTTCCACTGGCATTGTTTCTTTAATTTAACAATATTCGAGATCATTGCCACGTATATTTTAAAACATCCATGCGCAATACCCAATACTGTATCAAGATGTTGGCGTCACTTCAGATGCTCTTAATATTTAGTGCAAACCCTTGTCGTTCATATGTTATGCGAATTACAGCTTAAGATCGTGTCACTGACAGATTTGTTGGCAATACTTTTTTGTTAAAATTTTTTCTCACGTTTGTTTTACATTTTGTAATTGTTTTATTAAAATATGATCGATTCTTTGGTGGCTGTGTTCTCTACTGGAAGGGCATGAAAATGGAATTGTTCTGTTTCTACGAATAAATTATAAAACAAACAATTGTTTTATAGCAAATCAATGATCTGCTTGTATATCGCATACATAAACATGCAAGTATCCATCGATTCGACTATGCCTTAAATAGTTTGAAATTCTTACAGTTTCTGATACGATATCCATTGTCTTTTTTGTCTGGTTTGTTTCAATTCCACTTACATGTAGTCGATTCGATTGCTGGGGTCTTGTGATTTTTATCAATTAGTTAAAGTCACGCCTTGTTGTTTGTTTTGGATCGTTTCGGTTTCCGTCGATTGGTTTGTGCTGCCTGAGTGCCTCTGACTGCCTGTTGACTTGTCATAAATATTATTAATTTTCTTTAGGTTTCATTTCTATAAATGTACAACATGATCTGCTGGTCTCTCATTTGGTCCAATTCCAGTGTTTGTTGGTATGATTTTGGTGTCACACGGCCATTTGACACGGAGCATTGTATTAAAATTACATGTGTTTTTTCTGCGGTCGTTGGTCACCGCTATTTGGGCTATACGTGTCACATTTTGTTTCAATTGACATTTAACACACTTCATAAATTAAAATTGTGTTTTCTATTCTGAATGGCGTTTCTTTGGCTCTAACCTCTTGCCAATTTCCATTGGATGTTGATACATTTTATGGCAACAGACATCCATAGTCGCAGTTATTGGCGGTGATATTATTGACACCTCTTACACGCTATTACAATCCAAAAGGGCAATGATGGTGTAACTGGACGGCCGAGCTGCAGGAGGGGTCCCTGTAGAAATTGCCACAGATCATATTGAAGTTTATTGAAATTGATTTGGTTGCAATTAAATTGTAACTCGCCATGTTCATTGTTTGTATGCAACAATGTTGTCAATTCCATAAATATCGATAGTTACTGGCGATGACTTTATTATTTACACCACCAGGCGGTATGACCTGTAATGAAACGGCAAATATACAGATCTTTACGGTGTTCAACCACCAAGCGTGATTCGTTTACGGGGATCAGGATCAGATAAGATTGAAAACGATGTTGGTGAAAGGAATTCTGGGTGGATTCTTTTTTGTGATGTATAAAATTATTCGCAAAATGCGTTCGCGAATGTGATTGGTTATAAAATATTCAGACAGTCACCAAATTTTTTATGAAATTTTGCATAAATATTATAAGTAAGAACGGAAAACAATATTGCAAATCTTACCAAAAATTTTTGCTTCTACTCCCAGACAAATGAAACTCTTAACTTGCTTCTACAGTTTATAATCAATTTGTGAGCAGCAGAGTATGTACCAGCTCTACCATCAATTGAATTTAATTCATCATCATTGGTTATTAAATTGGAAGGTTAAATAAATTGTATATGCGTTATTAACTTTGACTGACAAAGATGTTAGGTCAACAGTATTTTCCACCAGAATGGGATGAAGGGTATGCAAAATTCGCTATTCCGCTTATAACAACAAGAAATACTCATCCAAGACCCCATAAACAACATACGAGCCATGTTGAAAGCACGATAGAGACAAAGTTTTCCATAAGAATATCCCGCAGATATGTTAAAATCAAGCAGGCAAGGAAGAAAACAAAAATACCAATTTTCTCAACAAAATGTGCAAAGTCGAAAGGATAAGAGCATTAAGCGAACGATACAAACATGTGCAAAATTCCCAACAGGCGCAAAATTGGAAAAATAAAAGCTGCATTTTTAGAGTTAAAAATGATGAATTTTTTATTGCGAACTTTATATTAAAAACTCAATTTTCTTCTAAATAAAAAGAAAAAAGTGCTATGAAATTAAGTTAAAAATTGAGAAAAATATTGCTGGGAAAATTCTTTAATTCTTATTCTTATTTTTTTTATATGCATGCTTGTCTACTGAGCATTACAAAACAATTTAACGAAACTCCGATACCATTAATGGTGGCTAATCCATGTCGGTTTCATTATTTTTTGCGTCAGTCCTAGTCTTTGCATTCGAAGATGAAAATGTGTACCACACATTTTTGCGACTTCAAAACATTGAAAATGAGTTTAGGATGTATTTTCTACATACAAAATCATTTGTTGTTAAGGCAAATCATTAGCAATAATTGAGGTAACTAATTAGGTTCATATTTATAATACAAACAAGTCTTGTCAAGTGTTTTTGTGATTTTGAATGAGCTCATTTATATAGAAAACGAAGTGATAAACCAACGACCTAAGAAGTTATGATAACAGTTAGTACAGCTAGAGCAGCACACGTTAAATGATAATGATGGCTTATGCGACGATGGTGCTTCATCCAATTCATAGAGTTTGTTAATTTCCACATTTGTATAGCTAAACAGTTTTTTGCGAATCTAGTTAGCGAAATTGTTGCATAACTACAGATCCACATCACTATCTATTTGTTTGCATTACATTTAATTAAAAATTTCGTAATTTTCAAATTTGTAATCGCAAAAAACACTCATTTGATTTTGTCAAATCCTGAACAGATCCACTAGAGATACAAGTGGGTAATGCAGATTGCACCAATATTTCGCTAACAGAGGTTAGACGAAACGATAGCATAAGAAATGTATTTGAAAATGTGTACTAATAAAACCAATTTTTTTTTAAATTTGGGGATACAAGTACCAATTATCAAAGATATTTATATATTTATCATGAGGGTTTTTCAGTTTTGTGGCATATGTAAACCACTTTTGGCTCCTCAAAATTTTTTAGGTTTCCCGGATAAAATTCTTGGGAAATAGGAAATGAAACTAGGCAAATTAAATGTGATACTGATCCTTATTATTTTCTGTACTGAAAGAGTGCAGATTTATCTCTACTTCTTTCACTGGCAAAGTACTGATACTCGGCCATTCAAAAACATAGAACAACATGTTCCGATAGATTTCGAAATTAACACTGAAATAGGTTGTATGTCAAACAATAAAGTGAACGTACGAAAAAATATTCGACCTAAACCCAAATGCGACAATTTAAAAAAAAAACCAACCATTTTTGATTGCAAGGAACCCAAAAATATAATTTTGAAAATTGAACTGACTCAAAATTCTAGATCAACTCCAACAGTTTCCATTTATTACTGGAGTGAATTCCAAACCTATTTATCAACGTCCATAATTTAGAACGAACAAGATAATTAATCTAAATCTGAATTTGAATCTGAGTGGAGTGGATCAGCAACAGCCCTTTACATTCTTCTGCTAGCGAGTTGCACTACTTTTTATCATTTCTATGTTATTACAATATTGAAAAGATTTCGCATTTGCATCCCAAAGCTTAAAAAGAAAGTTATCTCCAATATATGCAAATGAAATGCATAAATATTATTAAAAGCTTTTTGTATCACTCCTCGACCCAAGCCGAAAGAATGTAAACCTGCCAATGGCTACAGGAGGGCAAACATAGATGGTGCTCGTTTAATATGCGAATGTCTTGGAAACTCCACGGGAGTACAAATGAGTTTCCTGCACTCAACTTAACCATTTGCAAGTAACACACATGAGATAAATTCACTAGATATGATAGCAAAACCACACCATGAACATGTTCTCCTGAATGCCATCTATTCGTCGAAGTGAAGAAATGGACTTCGATATTGTGGCAGTCTTATCAGTTTAATGATTGCCAATAACTATACATAAATTAGTAATTTGATTGTGGTGGTATGACCATGCGCGTCGAGATTGTCGAGTCGAGTGCCTAACTAACTTTTCATATAAATTCGTATTCGCATCAGCATCAACTGAAGATTTATATCGATTTTTGTACGCAATAACAGGAAGGAGTGTGATGTGATGTGGTCTGATATGATGTGACGATGTGATGTGATGTGCGACTTTCTTTAAACCTAAATTTTTGCATTGAAGGATAATTTGTTTTCATTGTGGCGTCGGAAGCAACATTACGTCATACTGTATTGATGTTACTTTGAATTTCCATCTGCTTATAGCGGCATAAGTTTAATTGTCTTAAGCGGGCATTATTGAAATTACTCGTATGTGTAAGGAGATATGTTTATGTTCAGCATGCGAATTTATTTTTCATTGGTATACTCGTATATTGTCCATTTCCAAATTTAATTCAGCTGTAAGGAAAGCCAATTCTTCAACGAACTATTTTACCGGGTTATCCATTTTCGATTTCAAAAGTAAAGTTAAGTGGAACACAACTAAAACTACAATTGCGTTGAAACTTTTATTTCATTACAATGCTTGGACTTTGCCATTATGTACGAAATACAAATGTAATTTAAATGACCGCCTCTGGAGTGGCTGCAGCTGTGGATTCTTTTGAGATAGTTTTCGACCACTTCTTCGCACATTTCGGACGGTATTTTGGCGATAACTTGAGGAATGTTGGTTTCCAAATGTTACAACGTTTGGGAATTATCCGCATAAATAGGTTGTTTGACGTAGTTCCACAAAAAAAGTCTAACGGCGTCAAATCGCAAGGTCTTGATGGCCAATAAAGTCAAAATCGTCCACACATCGTCCAGTTCATAATCTTCAATTGTAGGCCAGAAAAGTCGGTTTTCATATGACCAATAGCACTCTGAATTGAAATTCGGATCATTCGCCACACTTTCACTAACAGAAGCGATATTTTCGGCAGTGCGTAAATTGCGATGATGCACAGGCCTGACCACATCTGTAACACTTCCAGTCTCTCGAAATTTATTTATAACCTTGGGAATTCCTTACACAGTATGTCAATTATGAGGACCATAATCACCCCGTAATGCACAAAAAGTGCAAAAGTGTTAAACGATACATATTCGGAAATGGCAGACAAGTATTAGATAGCTGACAGCTTTGCCGGACCGGTGGTTATGATAACTCTGTATATCCACATCAATGAATCATTTTATACCGTTAAATCAGATTACAGACCTGTAAACATATTTTGAGTCTCATTTTTCAAAGACCACCTGTTGCTCACTTTGAGTCTCGAAAACACCACAAATAGTGCTACATTGACATTAAAACCTTTTGATAAATTGAATGGTCAAATCGCAATTTTGACTAACTGGGATTGGATTTTTGAATATTTAAATCACTGTGTATTGAAGTGTCGCTTCATAAATTATTTTTATTCCTTTTCCAAGAGCAACATTTTCGTTAATGTCATCGTCTCTAATTGGCAGGAAACAATTTGTATAATATATTGTGGAGCACATATATCGAACTGTTCTGTAAGATCAATATTATTAAATATTTGCCATTTAAATCATTGATATGTTTTTCAAAATGATTGCGAAGTTTATTTACTTACTTCAGGGGAAAGAAATGCTGCGGCCGTTGCAGTATTTGTGTAATTTCTCAGTATAAAATTATTTTACATATACTTTTCTACATCACTGGGAATTAAAATTACTGAATATGACAGTAATTTGGAAACTTTTTTATGTCGTTGGTAGGCTGACTTCGTATAAATTCCGGTTCCAACAGAGTTTCATTTAAGATACATTATCTTTAATGGCAGTTTGCCATCAAAAATGCGTGACTTAGCAGCTCATTCTATGTTGATTAAGTGCATGAATGAGCCATACTTGCTAATGTTAATAAAATAAAAAATATTTCCATGGAATCATTAGATATGTGTATATCTTGCGATTTCAGGATCATCTTTCGTTCTTGCACTCGATTCAATCAAAATTCCAGGCTTCATTCAAGCACGAGGGCTTTAACTAGTCCACATTTTCATTCAAAACTAGCATACTCGAAAAAATATGTAGTTTTATTATTTTTGGTAAACCATCTACATTAATTTGTAGTATAAAGTAAATTCTTGAAATTACATCTAAACATGGTTAATAATAATTTTACATTTTACGGCTTACACATTTACTCGTACAGTAATGCAAAACTTAATTCAATTGAACAGCATATGTACGAGTATAGCAAATTTGATCGCAGCAATCCATTTCGCCGCCAATCTCTTGTGTAGGGTAAAAAAGTGGAGTTCTTTCTTAACTCTTGAAATTAAAAGTGCAAACAAGTATTATGGAAATTATGTTGTAAAACAGTTTATACTGTTGCTTGTCGACCCCGTATGGGTAAATTGCTCATAAAATATTAAGTTTGTTTTAGTTAATTTTCCATTAAAGCCGAAAAATGTTCATATTCGTTTCGCAGATGGAATAGAATTTTGGCGGGAGACAGACTTACACATAGCTTTTATCTACAAAACGTAGGCATTGGCCTTTTCTGCCTTATGTGGATAAATGTGAGTTATGAGTTATGGGTCTATTTAATTATTACAACTTATAACTAAAACCTCAATTACTTGTATGTCGATGTGTTTATGTGTTTTGCAAATATTTGGAATATATTGGGTGCCATTCGTTTTCTTTGTACATTTGAAATTAGTAGAAGCTGTTGTACAGAGGCTAAGTCAGAATATAAATGTTGTGGGAAAAATGTGTAGAAATCCCTTCGGGTCAAAGAGAAATTGAACCAAATACTTAAACAAATTTTCTTCTCGAAAATGCGTAATTCACCTGACAGCTGATTCATATTCTTCTGTGCATTATCAAGAAGTTATCATTAACGTGGAGTGTCACTAACCGTTTTTCCCGCCTGTGGAATATGGTTCATAAGATCATAAATTATCTCGAAAAAAGCTTTGGCCAAGTAGCTGTGGGGAAATAGGGAATTTGTGAGAAAAACCAATCCTCCATTCTCAATGCTGGTTGGTGTAACGCAAAATGTTCAAGTTAGACATTTTCAGATGTCACCTTCACGTATTCATAATCCGTTGATAAGAGATATATAGACATCAGATGATTTCGATTCAGTCTCAAAGGGGACTTGTCGTGGATAAAAATCTATGTTACAGTAAGTTACCTGGGAGGTACCCGTTTACAATCTTCGACTACGATCTAAAGATTTATGCAGTTATACTGTTCACCAGCCAGCCAGACAAACGGACATCGCTCAATCGACTTAAAAAGTCATGTTATATAAGTATTATTAATTCCTTAGGGTGATTCTGTAAAATGTTATTAGGTTGGACCAAGATATCCTAACTATTATATATATATATTATATTAAAAAAAAAAAATTAAAACGCATCCTTTGTGACTGATGAATGCTCACTTGGTGTTACCATTTTCTCACGGACAGTCTTGCAACCCAACCGTTTTTACAAATTAATGAACATTTTTCATTTGTGCAAAAGTCTTATTTATAAGATATGCCTTCTTCTATTCATAAGATAACTTCTAGGTCAAATTAATAATGAACTTTGATAAGTAATTACAATTTATTATTACTTTCGGCAGTAAACGATTTCTTTATATTGTAAGTAGAGGATGTTTCATTTCCTGAAAATATGAAAAAATTTTAAACATTTTAGGGACCTCAAAAGCATTTCTACAAAATTAAAAAAAGTTTATGCGGCAAATTTCACAGAAAATCATATGAATGGAGTAAAATTTATTCGTAACTTTTTACAATATGGACCGATAATTGGACGACCTTACATTTCAAAATAATTTTATCAAGGTTCATT
The DNA here is from genome assembly GCA_019455685.1 of Philornis downsi. Classification (NCBI taxonomy): domain Eukaryota; kingdom Metazoa; phylum Arthropoda; class Insecta; order Diptera; family Muscidae; genus Philornis; species Philornis downsi. Next base: position 595,434 of record JAHXMU010000138.1, on the reverse strand, counting down.
TAAAATGCCAAAAGTAAACGGATGAGTTCTGAGAGTAGCTTATAAAGCAGAAAATCCCGTTACAAGAGGCATTTTTTCCAAAAATAAAAAAATGACTCGTGTAAGAAATTGGTTCGAATAATCTGTTTATCAATCAACAACTTTACAAAAAATAATCTGTTCAAGAGGCAAAAGCTGCCAAATGGAAATGTTTTGGTCAGTACAGAAATTATGAGCATAAAATCTAATACGGGTTTTTATTTAAAAAATATGTGCAGATATTTATATTTTTATTCAGGTATGCAAAACACCTAAAGGTCCCATTCTAACTCATAAAGTAGCAAAAAAAAGATGAAAGATAGCGAAATCATACCTATTATTTTCCACTTCCGTGTCTGCCCCCCCCCAATTCGAAATCTTGCATGATCTAGAAATTTATTGTTCTAAATCGACACCAGATAATCGTACTTATAAAGACAAAGCAAGAAGTTTCGTCTCAAAAACAACGTCAATATAGATCGTTCATTTATTGCATTTATTTAGTAACAGAAAATATTTTTTGCTCTGCATGTTTAGTCTGTACTTTTTAGACTCCTACTGTAAATCTTAAGTAGTAAATATCGTTGTGAGAAATCATTTAACACAAAACCATACAAGTCCCAATCATTTCAATGAAATGCGATGCCATTTGTTGACTTCGATTTGATAGCCAAGTAGATAAATTTACGGCTAATACAAATTTATCTTTTAAAAACAAATTAATTAGATGACTGCATGATTTGCCACTACTGGGAAAAATTTCATAAGGACCGCATCAATTTTTGACCTAGAAGCAATACAGTAATATATTGTTTTGAAACTAAAATAATGGAAATATATATAACGTTTTATGGAAAATGTCTGATTGGCCATTTAGTCTGACATTAACATATTCAATTCGCAACGTCAACTTTTGACCTCTTTATGTGAAATTACGGACCAAATTTGCTCAACACCCCCAAAAGACTAACACGATTTTTCAACAAATGGGAAAATTTCCACCATGGCATAAGCACAGACATACCTATGCTGGCAGCTAATCGCCTGCTTATACATATTTACAGATTGTTAGAGGTTATTGTTGGTTGCCACTCATAGAGGTAACGAGTATTCGAAGCAAAAATTGTTTTCTGGTCGAAATTCGCAATAGCATTTAACACGTGCAGAAACCAGTATTTTAGTATTTCTCTTGTGGCAAAGTGTTCAGTCGGCAAGCGGGAGAAGGAGTGAACTCATATTCATTCGTGGTGGTTACTTGAAGTTTAATTATATTTAACATGAAATATTTAAATTCTCCATCAATAACCATAAATTGATCATCGATATATTGGCACAAGAACATATTGAAATGCCGTAGTATGCCAATAAGCCGAGAAATATCATCATGACATAACATTACCTATAATTATTTGAGTGGCGTCACTGCGATGTGTTTGACAAAAACATCGAGTGGTCGAGTAATCGACAAGTCTAATAAATGTTCCTCAAACTGTGACGTTGATGAGTCTGAAAATATAATGCGTGTAAGCTCATTGAATGTGAGAAGCCCTCCCATATCTCATTCAATTATGATAAAGTATATGATAATCTTTATAAAAAAACAATATCTTCCACCTACCTATCAATAGTTGGGCTATTATAGTTTTGGAAAGAAAACAAAAATAGAAGAATGAAATAAAACTTTATTATTTTTAACAAATACAACCAGAGAACGCCGTCCTTGGATAGATTGTGATTTAGGTCTGCCATCTCGCAACTTATCTTTGGTTAATCTACGTCATCCAGACCAAAATAATTATTTGCTCATGTGTGATAATAATCTTCAGTTAAGATTAGTCTCGCTAGCTTCAAGCTTTTTTCTGGCTTTTTTCATAAATTTTTGCTGCATTGGAAAAACAACTCTGCAAAAAAAATTAAGGAATATCAGATTCGGAACCCCTGTTCTCAAGCCTTTTACTATGAAATTATTTGGAGAAATGCTTAGGAAGTTGAAATATATAATGAATTCAAACCGAAACTTGAAACATTGAAATATTTGTAGAGAAATGTTAATATTTTGATACCTTTACAAGAATTATAATCGAGTTTTGTTACTAAACAAAGAAAAATATGTTAAGAATGTATAAAAACAGATTCGACCCCTTTTTTTAAATAATTGAGTTTTGCTTAATAATAGAAGAAAATTTATTTATTTATTTCTTTCCAAAAAAAAAAAAAACAGTAATACTAATCTGATAAATTTGATTCAAAATGAAATGCCAACATTAGTAAGAAAATAAATTTCACGTAATATCTTGGCCTTTTTGATCAATATTTTGACTTTAAATCGATTACTAATAGATTACATCCCTGGAGGTAATTATAAATCCATATGTAATCGAATGAAATGTTTTATTTGCTGCACTAAGCAAAATGGTTATACTCTCTGCTCAATGGGTGGCGCACGAATGGTGCTACAATAGGAACCGTTATTTAAAAATGTTGAAGGAGTTTTTTACCCAGAACTGCGCCGAAGACGTATCCGTTTCAACACCATTGGCTTTGGCAAGATGGAGCAACTGCGAGAATTTTTCAAAACCAATTAATTATATAAAATAAAAAAAAATTTAATGAAATGAAATTGATTAAAAAAAATTATTTGAATTTGTTGTTGTGACACAATTGGTGCGCCACCCTGTAGAATCGTGTAAATACTATACCTCTACATTTTTGGCAATTTTTTTGAGCACTAAATTAAAATTAAAATTAAATTATCTATCTTGTTTCACCTTTCTCAAGCTCTCAAAGGTTCATAAATCTTCCGTTTAAAAGATAATTTAATAATAATAATTTTTTTGAATTAAATTCTCTGATGAAATGTTGAGCAATCTTCTAATATGTGGATAATTTGCGAATATGCAGCTTAAAAGTGATAGTGATTGAATTGTTATGTCCAACATTTTCCAACATTCGTCCCATTTTAATTTCTTTTAAAAATTTATTTTGATTTAACTTTTACAAATCCGAAATATTATAAATTCGAAGCCATTCTAATAATATTTGCATCTTTTTTTACCGTAGAAGTGAGCATCGAAAATGTTATTAAAATATTTATACTTAAATATCCTTCACCAATTTGTTGTATGTTTGAGATAAATAAAATTTACATTTCCAGTTGCAGCTGCTTTTAATACAGTCGATAACTTCCATTGTTAAGTGTAGTAAATAAGAAGCCATTCGATGCAGGCAAATATAATTTAACAGGCCTGGAGAGAAAAATGTACCTATGAAACCTATGAAATGAAATGTACATAAGACAAAAATTTAACTATTGAGTCATATAAAAGAATGACAATCTAGAGGTTTACTTTAAAAACAAAAGAAAACACAAACGGTAGTATAAAAGAACTTTATGTAAAAAATACAGTAAAATATAAGACTGGCCATCTGAAGGTTTACTTTATAAAGGGGGAAAACACAAACATGAAACAATATTTTATCAAATATTATTGCCTTGCTGGCTAGATCAACCTTTTATATTAAATTCTTTTTAGGTGGCGACTAGAATAGACATGCACTTCGGTCTTCTTCTCCAATTAGTCACACTTAGTTTCAATAGCAGAGGCTTATCCATTTTTCAAGTAAACTTAAATAAAAATCATATAAAGCTATGATTACGATGAAACAATAGCAATGGCAATGTCATTTAAATTACCGCCTCAGGATTGGTTGCAGCAGTGGATCCTTTTGAGGACCCTACACCGACATTTTCGAAAAAAATAGGTCGCAGTGACACTTGCAGACTTTAATACTTACCAAACAGTCACCTTGACGTAACCACCGAGTGAGAAATGGGCTTCATCGCTGAAGAAACTTTTGTTCTATTGAAAGCCCATGTTTGAATTACCACTTTTGTAGCAAGTTCTAATTATTTCTACGCGTTCTTCGATTGTTAAACGACCTATATTCGTAAGTGGCATACCTTTCACTAAATATATAACACTTTAGATGATGGCGGTTTTGAGGCCACTAAATGGATAACCCATACTTCAAAAGGCTGGTCCTTCCAACTGAGTTTTGGCCGCCCCTGGGACGGCATCGAGTTCGTTGCCGAAAACTTTTCATGCTGGATCATTTGGATCCATCGCCCCCTTCGGTCTTCAGTCGCCCTCTGGGACGGCATCGAGTTTGTTGCCGAAAACTTTTCATGCTGGATCATTTGGATCACATAACCCAACCAATGCAATTGATGCGCTGGACCACGTCGATGTCGGTATATAGCACATACAGCTCATTGTTCATGAGACGCCGATACTCTCCGTTAAGACTCCCAGCACTGATTTACACACTTGTGTCATAACCCAAGATTCTGCCCCATACTGCAAGACAGCTAAAACCAACGACTGGTACAGTTGGATTTTTGTTTGTCGAGAGAAGTCTTTATCGCATATCTGCATGTTAACATCATTTGTTTTATTTACAGCGGATCCGAGATAGATGAATTCATCCGTCCCTTCAAAATTATAGTTGTCAACGTTCCTAAGCGAGCAGACTTTTTTTCTGAGAAACTAATAACTTTGTCGTGTTCTCGTTTACCGCCAGACCCATTTCCGCTGCCTCCTTCTCAATGCTTGTTTTCTGCAAATAACATCTACATCATCCGCGTACCCGGGTAATATATGGCTTTTGTTAAAGATGGCACCAGTAGTGTTAACTACAGCTTTTCTCATGATCATCTCCAACAGTAGGTTTAAGAGATCGTACGATAGGCTGTCGCCTTGTATGAGTCCTCGCTCACTAAGATTTCTGCCCACCTTCACTGAAGATTTCGTGTCAGTCAGCATCATCTCACAGAGACGTATAAACTTCTCGGGAATTCCAAACTCATTAAAACCTCCCAGAAAATTTTTAATGTCGTGGCTAGGACAGCCATGTTTTTCATGTTTTTTCCCGAGTACATCTTTGTCCTCTCCATCGCATTTTCTATATGGCAGTAATGTCGGTGGTGTGTTCAAAAAAAAAAAAAAAATGAATTTTCAAATTTCGCGGGCGTACGAGGTGTTTTTAAAAAAATTAATCGAATTTTCATTTTTCTCAAAGAATATTTATTTATTCATCAATTTCAATGTTATCTCCTTCAAAGGCGATAACTTGTGCCAGCGTTTTTTTCCAATCCTCGAGGCAGTTCTGATATGCACTTTTTGGTGTCCTTGAGTTTTATCTCCTCAATCGTCGCAAAACGCCGTCCTTTCTCGGATCTCTTGGCTGAGGTGGCTGAGGTATGATAATGGTGTTGTTTTTGGTCAAATAATCCCTCACAAGCAAAGATCAGTGAGCAGGTGAATTATCACGATGCAAAAACCATGAATTTTTTTCCCACAATTCCGGACGTTTTTTTTCATATTGCTTCACGCAAACGGTACATAATTTCAAGGTAATTCTCCTTATTTACTGTACGACCTTGTGGTAAGAACTTCGGATGCGCTACGCCATGGTAATCGAAGAATACAGTGAGCAAAACCTTGACATTTGATCGAGCTTGGCGTGCTTTTTTGATCTTGGCTCTCCTGGACTCTTCCATTGGGACGATTGGGCTTTGGTTTCGATGTTATAACCATATACCCATGATTCCTCACCAGTTATAACCTTTTTAAGCAAATCTGGACCATCGTTGACTTCATTCAACAATTCCTGAGCAACGTTGTTTTTGGTCAAAATTCAGCAATTTTGGAACCAACTTCGCTTCTATACGCTTTATGCCCAAAATTTCCGAAAAGATTACATGGCATTGGCTAACCGATATGCCGACATCCTCAGCAACTTCTCTAATTGTGATTCGACGATTCTCCATAACCATTTTCTTCACTTTCTCAACATTTTCATCGGTTGTTGATGTGCTGGGGCTCTCAGGGCGGACGTCGCCATTCACATCTTCTCGACCTTCTGTGAAAAGCTTGTACCACTTTTAAACATTTTTTTGACTCAGACTACTCTCAACGTATGCCACTGCCAATATTTCAAGTATTTTTGAGCACTTAATTCCATTTTTTTGACATACAATTTTATGAAACTTCTTTGATCCATTTATTTCGATAGCAGAAAATCGCCGAGCACGCAAAACACTTGCCTTATTTATGCTTCTTACAAACAAACTAAACATGCTCTCTGGATAAAATCGTCAACATATCTTCGAGACGAGTGTACCAATATAAAAAAGATAATAATAATAATATATAAAAAAATAATAGTCGAAAGTCGAATGAACGAGTATATTTATCAAGCAAATACGCTTTATTTTAAAGATTGCGGACATTCCAGGTGCTTTTCTAGGTTCTTATAACGTTTGTGGCGGTCGTCAATATTTGGGAGGTTTCGTTTTACTATTTTCTGTTGTGTTTTCAAGACAATTTTGTTTAAGATGAGCAGCTTATCAAGCCACTGCACCCGATCCTAATGTTGGGTCTGCCAACGACCACTTGGGTGATATGAGTTAAGTTTCAGTAACAGATATTACCTACTAGCCTAAGACGCACCGTTGTTGTTTTCATTTTAGCTACCATTGGCAGGGAATACCTGCACGAATGTCGGAAGTCGTGAGCTGCTTGGAAAATTCTACAAAGGGTTCCGGTTACTCCAAAGTAAATAACAATCAGATAGCTCAAATTAGAAATTCTCCCATTGCCCTTTTCTATTATATCAGCTATTTAATGTATATCTTCAAATTCGGAGAGTTTAGTTCTGGTGACAATACAAATGTTGTAAACGATGTAAAACAATGTAAGTTTAATAACGTTTTTGATACAGCTCTTAAAGATAATTGTTTTCAGGTCCTACTATTCTGTCTACCTCATTTACACTCGTAGGCTTCTCCCAAGAAAGGCATTTGGACTCCACATTAATTTTAATTTTTATTAATAATTTGCAGTTATAACAATTCAATAATACAGTTATAGTTCTGTTATAGAGTAGTTGTGTTCTATCGGAGATGTTGATCTTCATCGAATTGTTTAAAATTAAAGACATAAAGTTAAAGATTTGCTTCGAAATAGGAGTTATTTATTAAGCACAAAGTGGCAATAAAGTCTCTGCATGTTTCTTCCAGAAACACTTCAAAGTACTGTTTTTAAATTTGGAATTCTTTACTTAAATTACGCTCAGATAAATTTTAAAACGTTCAAAAGTTCATTTGCATTTAAAACTAAACATTGGAGTATGACGGCAATATTTGAGCGATTGTAAATATTGTTTGTTAATTATATATGTTGTCAATTTTTAAATTTAAAGAAAGAAATAGATTATACGGAATTGTCAGAATTGATAAATTTGCCTTTTTCTTCAATGATTTCGTTGAAAAAACTATGACAACCAACCAATTACAAGATGTTTAAAATGTTGCAATGGATTTTTTTTTCATTCTTGTATTAACGTGTAGGAAGACATCATTACATAACACTTTTAATAAATAATTATTAACAGAATTAATTTTGTATAGGACAACATATCAGTAGAACGAATAAATAAATTGACAAATAAAAAGATTAAAATGATATAAAATATATAGTATTATGGATAATGCAGCTATGCTACAATTTTCGTAAATCAACATTCTGTGACGAGAACAAAAGCCAAAAACCGGACAGATAAAATCTGCATGCCGTAGAATTTCCCGTCTTAATTCAATTACACATACTGTAGTACACAAAGGAGTATCCTCATTTTTGGACAAATATATTTGATTAATTAATACGTAACCGATCATTAATTACAAAAATTGTACACAGTATTTGAAAAGCTAGCTAAAGACCGTATGTGAATCTTTACAAATCAATCGAATCTATTTTAATCTTAAATTTAAAAAACTTGTAAATCTGTTGTAACTTTTCTCGCCTCTTGTAGTACTCTAAAATAATATTTTTGCCATATCTCAGATTTAGAACGAGGTAA
>JAHXMU010000138.1:575114-587483 GCA_019455685.1 Philornis downsi | reverse complement strand
CTGTTGCTGCTTTTATTCACAAGATACAAACAAATTATTTGTTCATTTGTTTAATTTCGCTGTCATAAATAATAAAATGGCTTTAATTAACCCTCTAACATTTTAAGCAAATCAGAGCAACATTTTATTCCCACAACTTCGCATGTAAATAAAATGCATTAGCATAACAAAATATACAACTTATCATTCAAATGTGCACAACACACAGTTACATTATCAATACCCAGCGGCGGAAATCAGGGGCCGGAAGGTTTGACATCATACATCCTACTCCTTTTCATTTAACATTACGCGAGATTGGGTGGCAAAGTCTTCCATCCAAACGGGCCTTATAGAAGGGCTTAAAAAGAAAACCTTATGAGTGCTCTCGAGGTGCAGACTTTGTAGAAGGCCTTGCTGAGGAAGGCATTATACAATTCTAAAGAAGGCATTTGAAAGCATTTCTACAAGATAAGCTGATTAAATTATGGTTAGGTCAATTAAAATGAATAAAATGTGAGACCAAAATTTATGAATATTAGAAATAAACGGATGATTTATTTTGCACTCGCCTCTAAATATTTAACTTTTTGACATAATTGAATCGAAAGCAAACACACAATCTATTTCAACGACGTTATGGTTTCAATTGATCTTGTTTTCATTTTATACTTGTCTTCTATGTTATCGCTTCTACGCTCAGACTACAGGTCTTTGATAGTTTTTTCTCTTTACACCTTTAATCCCGAGCAATTCTGTTAGTTTGAATTTTTATAATGGAAAAATTCGTTTAATTTTTTTTACTGCGTACAAGTGCAGAGGAGGAGGAGGAAGGCACTTAAAGGAAGTGAAACAGAACATCTTATTATTGTAACGAGATATTTTCACAGATTTTCTAAAAAATACAAAATACAATTTCAAAAGAAGACAAAAAACACTTTCCACACGCCTTGTACAAGTAAGGCCTTGATAACTCCGCCTCTGGATAATTACATACAGTCACACATGTGGAGAAAGGGGGCATTGCAATAACTATCGAACAGCATAGAGTATTTGTTTTCATTAACCCTTTATTGGTATCGTCATTGGACTAGGAAATCAATCATGTGAATATTATCCCCTTAATATCATTTAAATATATGTGACAGTTTGGCCAATTAAACAATTAGCAATTACGATTCGTTCATGCAGCAAATAATCGATTGTGTTCCTAAAAAACATTGTTGCATTATTTCCATTATTTCTCGTTGCTGTATCGAGGCTAATATTGCTAAAGAAATCTTTATCCGGTTTGTTATCCATAAGTTATCACAATTCTTATACTGTGCATTAACTTAGATAATAAAGTCAAATTGCAGACTGTCTACTTCTATTGAATGGGATATGAAACAGCTCCTTAACTCAATGAGTCAATATGCAATTCTATTTTTATTTTATTTTTATATATTTTTACAGTAAGGGGGGACATTGTGCACTATTGCGAACGCCCGCTGTTGAGAAGCTTTTTTAGAGCTGTCCATTGTTGAAGGTGTCGTCAATATAACGAGGAGAGTGCCGCTCAAGAAAATATAGGTGGGATGGTATTGTGACTCCACATAAACGTTATGCAAGGCCGCAGCAATGGGTAGATGTGTGGATTACAACACTAATATAATACACCACTACAGACTGAATAATACAAATGCAAACGACACAATTGTAACCATTTAAAGGACGGTATTAGCGAGAAATATTATCAATCTCCCATCGCAAATGATAGCTGGAAAGGTCTATTAGTTTTCAGCCATGCATTGCAATAACGCATTAAAAACATTTATTTCCAAAACTCCCAGAAACCTTGAAAATGTTGGTATTATCGACAAAACAATGTCATTCGAATTATACAGCGCTTCATAATGAGGACATGTTGCGTGATTGAAGCGACCGATTGAACAACATTCCGAAATTCACAAAGTTTACTATAAAAGTAAAATATTATATATTATACAAATGAAATATTATGGGACCAAAGGCTGAAATTAAAACATCGCGCAAACTTTTACTTTACTTTTACTTTTCGGAAACATATTCTTAGTCAGCGTTCTGCACTATATCAAAATTAGGCAAGATAAACTGGAAATGTTTTTGGTTCCATTTAGGTGATTTAAGAAGTGTGTTTAATTTGCTGTAGATCTTTTTATTTCTACTTTCATTCTATTTCAAATCGAGTACAGTGCGACACGTTAAAGTCTGCTATCGGACTTTATGGGTTAATCTTAAAAATAGCAGTAAATTCATTTAGAAAAGATTTGAAATATATGTATAACTACCCTCTACTACAGCGTAAAACAACTGTTTTAATTGTCATTTGGAACAAGACAAAGTATGTTGTGTCTGCACGACGCATTTGCAACATATGTATAGGGTTATCCATTATTCGTTTTCAAGTAAATTAAAATAAAACACTCATAAAGCTATGATTTCGATGAAACTTTTATTTCATAATGATTAGACCTTGTCGTTATGTACGAAATACAGTGCAATTTAACGGACCTCCTCTGAATTGGTTGCAACAAGGGATCCTTTTGAGCTTCCTCCGGCGTCATTTTCGAAAAAGTACGACCCAATGACACCTGGAGACAAAACAGCCACTTTTTCCGAATGTAATGGCTTTCCAACAAACACTTCAGGATTGTCCGAGTCCCATATGCGACAATTTTGCTTGCTGACGTAACCACCGAGAGAAAAATTAACTTCATCGCTGAAGAAAATTTTGTTCGATTGAAAGCCAACGTTTGAATCAATTAATTATTTTCATGCATTCTTTGGTTGTTAAACGATCCTTTCATTAAATAAATAATACTTCAGATAGCTGGTATTTAATTGCTGACAGTCTTGTCAGGCACGTGGTTTTGAAACCACTAAATAGATAACTCTATACGTCTACCTCAAACGTGTAATCAGATTCTCTGAGCAAGTAATTAGTTAGCAAGAAGTATGATAAATAATTACTTAACTATTTTGTTGATGATAATCTAAATTAACTCAATAAATAAACGCAAACCTCGAAGAAAATTTAATGAAATAATTGCTTAGTTGAACGTCACTAGAAACGGTCGGTTTTTGTGGTTGTGTTGGATACCGATACCTCAGACATAATTTAATTAATTGAATATTAAAACTGTGTTTATACGGTTTAGTCTTATCTGTTTTAAAACAATAAATAATCTACTTCTATATTTTATAGAGCATTGATATTTATGACATTATTTGGATAAATTCTTACGTGAGTGGTAATTTTAAGTAATGAAGTATTTTGTTATGCTGTATTATTGTGTTTAGAATGTATTTACTTTACGCTTTTAGATCACTTTAAAGTTTAGTATACCGACCATCGGACTGTAGTTTGAAATAAAAAAAAAGAATACTAAAAATGGTACTTCGAAATTTCTCAACCGATTGTTACAAAATATGTTGGAAACTTGTAAAGAGGATATTTACATTTGGCGGAATGTACTTTTAGCTGTGTTAGTATTGGACATTTTATTGTAGGCCTTTTATTTATTTGCAATGATTTTCCATACAATTAGCCGAATGCAGAAATCCTCTGCATTGAAATTGTATTTTATTTTCTTTTTTATTTTTTAACCGATTTTGTAAAAGTGATCGATGCACAATAGGAAATATTAAAGAGTCCTCTCAGCATTCTGTACCCAAAAGTCAATAAAGTGGGCAGCAACACGATCAAGTTAACAGTTTTTAAAATCAGTTTTTACATCAACTCGGAACCGACGATTTTTCAAAAAAAAAAGAAAGAAAGAATGGTAAGAAAGGTTTAATTTATTGAAAATTTTAGTAATAAACAAAAAATTATTAGTAAATCAATGGCGATAGATCTTTTTTCATACTTTCCATCATAAGGTATCAAAATCACCTCCATCCAAAAAAAAGTTCCTAATTTTAGGTTCGTCAATTGTACGCGTTGTGAGTTATTGCGTTATTAGAACTACATGAACGATTTAATTTCCCGATTAATCAAATACGAGTTCGTTAATATCCTCAGCTCATCCACCGAAACATTTACTACCGTTCCAATTGAGTACATGAATTTAGACGTGGTCGTACACCTACAACCACCAGAAATAAAAGGTAAAACCATAGATCTGTTATATGGCACAGTGATCTCAATTCACCATATCATCATCTTGTTTGCCCACTGCGGATCGTAAGTGCGACTTTGCACCACTTTCAAAGTAATATTTGGATATGTATAAACTTAAATCAATTAATTTTCTGCTTCGATTCATTACTCCGGATAAAACATGGGTCTATTACAATACAACTGAGGGTGAGATAATTTCACTGCGCGAACTTTCGAATATGGCGGAGGCCTTAAAATTGGCTGTGGATGGTGGCATCCAGTGTTTTTTTTTTCTGTTGTGTACACAGCATAGATTACTGGGTTAATGTAACACTTTAAAAGGTGAACGACTTAATTTAGAAAAGAAGAAACTGCTTATCCACCAATCCCCGACATTTAAGACCAAATTCAACGATTTATGCTACGAATTTCTATCCCATCTAACATATTTGCCATGTGGAAAAAAAAACAAACTTACTTTTTGTTTGAAGAATGGAAGCTTTTCGCATTTAGCGAACTTATACGAGTACTCATTCGAGGAAAGTGGAAAGCTACACTGAAGTTTATTTTGAAGAATTGGACAAATTACACTGTTCGGACAGCTTCAAAAAAGAGAATAATAATTGCAATTAAATGTGCAGATTTGAAAGCATCCTGCAGCAAGATTAAAACATGTTGTACTTTCGTAATCCTTCTTGCCTCATTTCGGTTAAACTTATTGTGAATTGTTAATAAGATAAGTGACAGATAATATTTAACAAATGCAGCAAATTTGCGCTTGTAATTTGCTATTTCTTCGCCTTCAACTTATAATTTCAAACTCCATTTCAATATCCTTCAACATTTGATGTGCACTTTATGCCATTTAAAAATTTCTTTGGCGTTATTCTAATAAATATTTTGGCTGCGTATCGGTTCGGTTTTATTAAATTAAGGTATTACTTAGGTATTAATTAGGTATTAAACACCTGAAAATTTTAATTTTGACATAACGTTAAAAAGTTACATAAATATTTTGGAACATAGTTTACACATACTTTAATGATAATAAAATGGTAAACAACGATTGCAACGATTTTTTTATTCTTATAATATTTTTCTATTTTTTTTTTAATTTATTTTTAACATTTTACTTTATCAGCTTTCAATTATTTAAATAGATTAATGCAGTGAAATTAATAAAATTTGTATGCCCCAAAGAAGTTCACATATTAAAGTGCAAATATTAAAAAATTTGTTGTTTAAAAGAAGGAGAAGAACCGCCGATCTCTATTCGTATTCCATATTAGGCCCCACTGCTGCCCTAACAACAACTCTTCACTTTAAAACATAAAACAGGAATTAGAAAACAGTTGAAGTAACTGTGTGTTTAATTAATTCTTTAATTAATTTGGTAATAATGCAAATAATTTATGGTCACGACAGTTAGGGATTGTCCAGTGAGCGAATTATACGATTCCATGCAATAGGCAGAGTCGGTAAACTGTTTACTAAATACTGATTATTGAGTAGTGTCGAATTTCAAATTTAAATAAAGCTATACAAGTATATAACAGAATTGCTAATAGTCATCAGTAAGTGGCCATACGCAGGATTTGTTTTTAATTTGAATACGAGTGTGCATGTAATTTTCCTTAGATGAATTAAAAATGTTGACAGTTTCCTCCACCTGCGTTCATGAGTTTTCTAAAGAAGCGAGAAAATTATAGCAAATTGCTGTTATTTCTTACTAAAGTTTTCTAATGTTTATACTAGAAATATCTTTAGTAAGCTTTCCTACTAACTAACTCTAAAAGTGGATAAGCAGAACACCTTTGAATTCAGGCCATTTAAGTTGGTTTCCTTTTGGATAGCCGTCTCTTGAAATATATGAAACGAAACTATTTGTATATGAAAATATACGAATTCTTTGGTATATAATTTTTTACTACTGTAGAGTCAAGATTGTTTGTCTTACTTTTTAACAATTACTAAACAACTGGTTACGAACGTTTTTAATCATTGATGCCCTGAATTCCTAAAAGTTAAAAAATTATTAGTTTTTAAAAAATTTTGGTGGTTTCTCTATAAATTATTATTTCAGACGAAATATGTAATAATTTATAAATCAATCTTGGAACTAATAAAAATACACCAGTAGTCGTTTTTTCTATTAATATTTTGCTCAAAACAATAGTCAGTTATGCAAGCAAAATTGCGCCAGTTCAGTTTCGAATGTCGTCCCATTGCATTTTGCATGAAATACGTTTTTCCAGATCCATTTTTTAAATTTTTTCCAACCACTTTAGATTACAACTAATTATTGCAGCCCGAAATATTTGGTTTTTATTTGTGATAAACTACGACAATTTTGTACCGCACTTTGTCCGCTGTGACAAAAGGTTAAGTTGCTATTAATAATCTCAACACCTAATAGGGCAACTCTTTTCTGTATTGCAAAAGAATAATGAACGAATATCAGAAACATATTATTTAAATTTGCATTAAGTTTGATTTGCATTAAGTTTCTTTTTGCGATAATTTCTAAGACTTATTCGCACATGCATATGTGCAACATGATACATACCCTGCCGCGTACACTGCTAAATGTATCTTAATAACAATAATCCAAAAGGCTATGATTGAATGTTAATAAGCACAGCACTTATTTCTTGCAGTGTTTAAAAATGCGAATACTTTACGATTAGGGAAATGAGGTTCATAGAAGTAAATATAACTGAAACAACGAGGCATGGTTTTTGGCAACTATCAGTGCATGCTTCCAACTGAAATTATCTAAAAACAGTTGACAAGCCAGGCAAGCACTTTTGGTATGATGGCGCTTTGTCTAACGTTTCATTTTCTTGCTTTTTAAGATACGAGAAATACGCCAAGTAAACGGACATAAAATATTTTTTAGATCCACAACGAACTGACCACGCCATCATTTAGTCGGATTTAGTTATTATTTCTAGCCACTAACATTTTAACTCAAGCAGCCATCGCAAGCCAGCTTCACCGACAACGACATCGTCACAATGCCAACATCAAGCGAACAGGAGGCAGCAAAGCAAATACAGACACCGAACAACAGGTGTCGCACTTCGGTCTTTGCAAAGAACTAAACAGTTTCTATCGCTTTGAACTAATCGCGACTGCTGGTTTTGTATCAACATCAACATTCAAATCGAGGTGGTATTGTAAGTTTAACAACAGTATTTGTGATGTGCAAAAGATTTGTCTTATTTGAAATGCAAATGGTCTGTACATTTGTGTGACCACACATGGCGACATACCCTTTTGCCAGTTTATGTGTTTTCTTACAAGCAGTCTTATTTTGTATTTATGTAAGTTATTCAAAAAATTTCGCATTTTATTTAGAAATTTTACAAAGATTCATTTTATTTTATGGGATCTTGAACGAGGGCCAGTTAGTTACGAGTATGTTTACTATTAATTCAATTTTTTTCATGGTCCTGGGAGAATCATGTAAAATATTTCCATATATCAGAAATCAAACTGGCATTCGAAATCATCAATGAACACTGGATGCCTTTCGGTGAGTCTACAGTCATTGAATGCGAGAAGCTCTCCCATATCCTATTGATAGGATGCAAGAGATTTTATTGTTTGTTTACTTGTATATAGCAGATTCGTCCGCAATTTTAGTTTTCCCTCCAAAGTGTTCCTATAAAAAGGACGTTGTATTATTTATTGCGTTTGTTATCTAAGACAATTCGATATATCCCGTTAGAGAAGAAAATATGTAACCAAACGTTACATTTCAAAATATTGCATGTTTTTATGTTTAATTATGTAAAAGCCTTATTTAGAAATTTAGTAACGGTGCTCGAAAACCGCATCCGTTAGCATTTCATGTTCCTAACGTAACAAGCACACGCTATACAATCGACGTATTTCATTATTTATTTCACAGAGATAAATTTGTTGATTTATTTATTTTAACGATGCAATTTGAATGTGTTTTGAAACCTTTTCAAACCATTGTTTGACTCCTAGCTTCAGTCCACACCCATTTTGCTAATGGAATGACTGGTCCTGAAATCGGCTCTTCATTAAATATATGCTGGCCAAATGCATGAATTCTGAAATATATAATTGCAATTGGTAGAATTAGGACGGCAGCATCGACTCATCTCCCAATCTTTCTTACTTTCACTAACCACAGTAATTGCTAGCACAACTTCCGGGTATTAAATGCCTTGTAAAACGTTTTTAAACTGAAATGTGAAATGGCCTATTAGTCCATTAGTCTCTCCATTCATATATTTTTGCACTGAACAGTATTCTGAGAAAAAACAATTCCCCGGCACTCCATGAATGAGATATGGGAGAGCTTCTCACATTTAGTGAGCTTAGGCGCGTGCATTTTTATACCTTCTAACAGAGATTACTGTTTAATAACGATTCCGAATGTCAGTTAAAGCTTTTGTTAGACTCATCACCAAATATATTTGTATCTCCCGAAATTTATGATAGAAATATAGAAATATTTATTTTAAGCTAGTTTCAGAATTGAATACTGCTAAGAAATCTGTATTCAAGTTGTACCCTTCTTGAGTTGCATCTGATCCGTTTTTCACTTGGCTTAATTTACCTAAGTGCAAATTCAAAAACAAATAAATTATTAAACCCTATTTTGGAATTTGCTGGTATATAAAATTATTATACAACAATCGACTTTTCCAAAAATGCAGATTTATGAGATTATGAGAGGCAGGCTCCAATATTAGTATTAATCGAATGTTGGTTTTTCCCAAAAACAACGAAAGTAAATTTGTGCGTCAAGATTTCATTACATGATGATTTCTAAAAGGATTCGGTTCAGCATATAATTAATAGTACGTCAATTAACTCGTGTTTGAACTATTATTAAATAGTGATAGTATTGTTAAATCTGTAAGAGCTGTAACTAACAAATTAAGCTACAAGAATATGAAATATAAAATACAGCAATGTAGAGGCTCGAGCTCTATTTCTATATTTGAGGTTATTAAAAGAAAAATATATAATACTAGCTGACCCGGCAAACGTTGTTTTGCTTCAAAGATTCAATGTTAATGTGGTAAAAAAAATTAATTGCAAAAATCTCATCTCCAACGCCATCTATCACTTCAAATAAAACCTTTTAAACCTTCCTGGAATACTCTACCAATAATTTAAGACTAACGCACAGCAATTGATTTTTATATATATAGATAGATTACGTAACTCCTTAAAATTAGATAACTTAGAAATTTTCTGAACGTGGCAACAACCCTCGCACATCGTTAACTTACTTTTGTAGAGCGGCAATACAATATTTCTAAACTAACAGCCAATATTGTTAATATCATTAGAAAATGATGGTGCAAGATTTACTTATTGTTCTTAGCTGAAGGAAAGAGCCGACGTCAAACAATTTGGAATCAATGCTGCCAAAGCCGCAGAGTTAATAAAGGAAAGAAAATTGTTAGAAAACGATAACACTGACGGTTAATAAAGTTTCACACCATGGCCAACAAACAATAAATTTTCAATATCTCTTAATTGAGGAATTATCAGAAGAGACGCAGGAGTCCAAAAATAAATATTATGAAAAGCACAGGTAGGTTTGGTGTCATCAGATCAATATCGGACATAAAAATTGTACATTCGCCATGAATGATTGCTTTCTTTGATACAATTAATGATTGCTTCGTATAAAAACACTGTTTTTTGTTTTCTAAAGAAGCGCACTGCCCTTAGGGCGGTAGGTAGGTTATGCACCGAGTTTCAGAAAGTTGCCATTTGAAATAACAAAGATATTGAATAATAACTCTGATAAAAGGAGTGCTACAAATTCTGTAATGTAGCATGATTAGACCCAAAATAGCCCATATCGTTTTTGATCACTCTCAAAGTTTATTCATTTCCTTCAAAATACCTCAACTTTGGCGAGCTGTTCAAGCTAAACTTTGCACTTCAAATGAACGATCAGTTCTACATTCATATCGAAATGTTTTCCCAGTCGAACATCTTTGTGTTTGTTTCTCGCATCGTGTTTTTATTTTTTAAATGACTCATTAAGTAACTCCCAAGGAAGGTAGGAGGCTATATATGGGGTCGAAACTGTGATCATACGTCTCATTCTCTCTTCTCAAATAAAGATAATTGTTTAATTGTTTAAACCTGCATTGAGCACAGTGTACAAAATTAAAATTAGAATTTTGTTAATTTTTTTGGAATTCCAAATTCATTAAAATTAACCTAATAATAATAAATAGAAATTACAAATAATTTCTTTTAAAGAAAATCCCTTGCATTTCTTGTCGCTTCAACCCAACCGAAATAGTCGTCAACCATACAAATAGCGCGCATAGCGAACGACTATTTCGACCTTTACTAACCTTATTATCCTTTCATGTGCAAACACTTGTGTTGTTAATTTAGCTCCATTGTGTAAGAGTTTTAAAAGCGTTATCAAAGAAACAAATAATTAATGTGTCAATGTGCTTAAGAGTGCATTTTTAGGGCATTTGCAAGATTTGAAACAAGATCTGTCACTTGGCAGAATATTATGCATGTCCGTCCAATACATTCAGATCGCAAGCATTATCAGCGCCACCACATGCAGCATGAACCGCCTGTCTGGCGTCCTTCTCGTCTAGCTTCCACTGCCCATTGTGTGTTTTAGGTAATTAAGTGACCATGTGAGCGTGGTCACTTTTATAGTGATTTAGATCTTAATTGCGGTGGCAAATCAATTTTAATATGAATTAGGTTTCTTGGGTCTCGATCGCTACAAGAGACTGGGGATGTCAAAAACTGTCCATTGTTAGTTTGATGTAAGCGATATTTTGCTGGGTCGCTCTCAGTTGTTCTTTGGGCTGAGAGTGTTAACAATTAATTGTTTTAAGTATTTGTTTGTCGTAAATATTATAGGTAATTGTTTAATGAAAAATGCATTCACTTATTTGCACAGCAATTGTTCTACGGTGTTTTAATATTATCGCATTAGTTTGGATTTTTTGTTCTTTTTGTCATTTCAGATTATTCAACTCCGGCATTATGCGCCGTCAGCAGACCAGATAAAGGTGGCGCTGTATGAAACGTGTGCGCAACATAGACGTTATTCTGGGGTATGAACTACGTAACTAATATTAAGTTAATTAATTCAATTTGAAATTGCTATTAATAAATATGGTATCTGAATGCACATGAATTGTATGCTTTAAGTAGATTCTACGAGTGTTTTAAAATTTAACATCAAGATTATTAAAGCGGATTAGTTGGAAAGGACATGCACAAAATATATATAAATATTTATGGATTTATTAATAATTAATATGACATTAAAATACACGTTGTAATTTATTGCGATTTTGCAACAACATTCATGACAGGTATGTGTAACACGCTCTCCTTCCGCCGTGTCTTTACACGGTCTTCATTTTCATTAATTTCATATTAAAGTACGAGGTGGTTCAAATACAGGCATCTTGTATTTTGCCACCAACGACCTTTTCATTTCAAAATGTCAAAATGCGTACTGACGAGAACGCGGGTGCCCGGATGTTACCGGTCTTTTGGGCAATCAGTGTCAGCCGTCTTGGCGATAGCAATGGGCAGCCTCGCAGAAGCGACATGATTTCGTTAGAATTTTTTGAGGCTGTTGGTTGACAGGATGCGCTGCTATGTAGCCAGTCGAGGCAGCACCATGATTGAAATCGGGTTTCATAAACCATGAGAATAAAGCCAAATTAAAACTCATTTTTGAAAAGATGACAGTACCGCCTTTGAAGTAATTTGAAAACACAATTTTGAAAACTATTCTTCACTGATAACGTGTTGTTACTAAAACGAGTGGACCAGTTGAAGGCTCCCAAATTAATTTTAATGATTGTATGTCATTCCTATCGTTTAATCTACTAAAGATAATGCTATTTTTCCAATCTCTATGCACGCGTTTCATGGAACTTTTTTTTTGCAGGAAAGTGATAAAGTAACCACCGCATCAGTCCTTATATATGTTATATATACGAGTATTGTATAACTATATAACAAAAAAGTACATGTGGATAAAGCTGGTTTACTTAGTTACAAAGGAGGAGTAGAAATTGCTTATTTTATTCATTGTTGGTTTACTGATTTGTGTAACGCTCTCTTATAGTCGTATAATGTTGCTCTCTTTGAAAATATAAATTATTAAAAATAATTTAATTCTTCTTATATTTCCGCTAAACAAAAGCGAGAAAAACTGAGAAATTACTTTCCTCTATTGTAAATCACTATCGGCAAAAAGAATAAAA
>JAHXMU010000138.1:558615-575104 GCA_019455685.1 Philornis downsi | reverse complement strand
TGAGAAATGTATCCGAAGATGTAATGCCAGAACTACATAACGGCACTACATAAGTATTGCTGAATGGTTGTCAAACTGCAACTACTTATTTCCTCTGACAACTCAATAATAAATTCATTGGGGTTTTAGGTTAATTTGCACCACAACTGGGTGAGTAGTTGTAGTGAATATTGTGATATTTGGTGTGTAGTATTTTTGCTGGATAGCCATAACTTTTGTACAACTTTTCCACTGGCCTTTAATGTATGCATTGAAGTTGATCTACTGCCACCTTAAACAGACCGATCTTCACAAGATTTTGAATACAATCTCACTTTGCTATCGGGTCTCTGCATGACAAATTTATTGGAATCGGATTGGGTTTTATCAAAGCCGCCATATAAATGTGGCAAAAAATTGTTGAATCTAAGTTTTGTTCTCTCTCGTAGAAAAAACTTTTACAAATCGACTAAGAAATATGGTATGCAAATACCCAATGAAGTTAAATATTTCGTTAAATTTACTAAATGGGTATTTACAATTTTCCATATTGAAACTAATTACGTAAAATAAACATTTATTAAAAAGTGCAAAATTTCCATTTCATACCATTCTTTATGCTCATTTTAGCATAAGAAGTAAGGAATACCATATTGCAATAAGGAGTTTATTAAATTGTTGGCAACATTTTATGCCAAACGTCTTTGATTTATTATCCTGAAACTTTACGCTATGCAACCTGTTTGAATATAACATGGAATTTCACTCTAAATTCATTCATATTCAGAGTACAAGATTTAGGAAGATTATGATCCAAGGACAAGTCCAGCTATATCTTATAATATTACTCGTATAGCATTCGACTAGGACTCTGTAACAAAAAAGGAACGAATTGTGAATTTCGATTTTCCGACGAATGAACTAAACATATGACCCGCCCATTATCAGTCATATATCAATGATGGTGCTTTCACAGTTTCCCATCATGCATTTCCTTTTTCTTATGATGTAAATCCTTTGTCATTTAGTCCCAAAAATGTTCCAGTGTCAACTAACCTGTATTAATCAAACAGTAGAACATCCATCCAGCCACTTCTAAGTGTGTCGACAATAGCAATATCGGCATTCAAATTTTGAACATTCATGTCTAACTGATGCAATTTTTGAAATTGTATTTTGCTGTGTTCTTAAATAGAGAGTTGTTCGTAATTTTTGAAAGGAATATAAATAAATAAAATACGAAAAATGCGCAGAAAAACAATGGCAGAAAACAAATGTCATAAAGTGGGCGCAGGTATTCCACATTTTTTATGCTGAATATTCTTTGAAAGTTGTATAGTAGTCCGCCCTGCTACAAATTGAATTTGTACTGTAAATAATATCGATATGAATAGTGATCTGATGGTGTTAGTTCATAGTTCATCTATAAGCATAGTTAACTATTGTCATTCGTTTCCGTCAGTATTGCAGTGTCCTCTACCTACTAAAGTGGAATTATATATTTTTACATATAACTATAAAACAAGTTAATTGCTTCTCTTGTACAGTAATGGGTAGTAAAAGCAAAATCAAAATACTTGAATAAGAAATGATTAAGTAATACCACCATAAGGATTTCATTTTACTGGGCAACTTAGTGGGGCAGCCATAATATGCAACAAACCACCCAAGCAGCTTTAAGTCATAGTTTTCGCAAACAAACAAACAAAAGATTTCGTACTTTTTATGTTAAAATCAATACTATTATCATTAAATGCAACTAAATAAGGTTTATAGCCCGAGATTGTCTTAAGGCTACGAAAAAACAAACCGTTTTGCCAAATCATTAGAGGAAATCTCTATTATTTGTGATAGTTGTAAAAGAAAAGCGCTTCGAGGCTTCATAATAACGTACATATGAATTTATTCATCATCTAAGTTTTTCTATACAACGTACTGATTGAACATCAGAGGAGGTTGGAGATTGTAAGCCAGGACGTGGTTGCCTATAATGAGGAGAATAACTGAATAGGTTTTGTGGCTGTGGCTTTTGGCCCTTTACTTAAAGACGACTTTGTCCATGAGAACGTTTCAAGCTTCTGGGGAGAATTAAGCAAGCTATGAAAACAATTATTAATGATCTGTCTGCTCTCAGTTAACAAATAGTCAAGGCTTCCCCTGAGCATTTACACTGTAACATCTGGCAAAACCACAGAAAACCATTTAGTTAAAAACAGCATTTCCGTCTCTTGTTTTAACGAAACAGAACAGAAATGGATCCAGAGTAGCTGTAGTTTTGCAAAACACACAAAGTGGAAATGTTCAAGTAAAAGACATTTATGTCTTTTTAGATTAACTACATTTTATTTGGCTTTAGAGTCGGTGTTTATTCATTACATAGTCGTATTTTAAGGGAATGTAGTAAATGTTAATTTTTGTTGAAATACATAATAAATATGCATTACTACAGAATGGAATGAAATCAACATACGGGAACTAAGAATATGGTCGAAATTTGCAAAACGTTATTTATGAGAATATATCACTTAAAATGACTCAAAATGCAATTTCAAATCTACAAGCTATTCAAAATTGATAAAAGTTCGATAAGAACACAATATGTAGGAATTTTTACTTTTAACCACTAAATTTTACTCTGTCTCTCGATCAATACAATGGCTGCAAGCGAAATTACACAGGTTGGAAAGCAGATGTGTGATAAATTCATTGTTTGTTATTGAATCTGGATGTCTATCGGGCTAATTCCGGCCACAAAAAATGGTCAATCATGTCTTGCTGTCGTTTTTATTTTCAACCACTTGACCAAGGTGACCTATATAGCCCTATACAATTACTCGTTGTGGTTGCATTGGAAGCTCTGTTATTTTTCAGATGTTTGCTGAGCCACAAATGGGACGGTTTTTGCTTTCGTAGCTGCTAATTTGAAATAGTAAAATTAGGACTAAAATAGGGCTATCGGAGATCCCCGACTGTCTTAATAAAATTCAATATGGCACACTCCATGATAAATTTCACCGTATTAAATTAAACTTTTATCAAATGACAGACAACTAGACGTCAATTTGCAAATAATATCAATTAATGGAGTAAAAACAATTATTTGTCCAGGAATAATGACAAAGAAAGCGACAAGACTCGTGTCAAAATGATTGTACTCATAGTAACATCATGCTTTTGAAATTAGCCCAATTTGTTGGGAAAATCGGTCCCTTTCAGAGAGTCTAAAAGTGAAAATGCGTGCAAGCTAATTGAATGTGAAAACCTCTTCTATATCCAATTCAGGAATTGGTTTCTGTTTCGAGTCATCCGAACGCTGTAAGATAATTCACAATACATCAGACCCTTTCGTATGAAAGAATTACACCATATTTTATTTCGGCAACACCTAACGAAATAATAGTGAGGCTTAGTAGCTTAACATAATAAAATTAGTTTGAGAAAAAAAATATTTAAAATAAAAAACACAAAATAAGTTGCTTAACTAACGGCTTTGCAATAAACATTTCAGCATACTGCGAATATTTCAGCTTACAGTCGTTCAAAGGCTGTTTAGTTTCCTAAGGAAGATGGACGTAATGCCAAGTTATAACCCCCACGGGCATTATTCCCAAACGCATTATGGACTTTATGAATATGTTTAATTCAATAATTCTAAGCAGATAAATTAATATCATCAACTCAATTGCAGACAAAAAGTTTATAATCCAAATATGTTATTATCATTTCACATAGAAATAAAAAATGTCAGCGTTATTATTGAAAACATGTTTCCAACTAAATCGAATCTTTATAATTTTGTCAGCGCTTCTTTCGAACAGTTAATACTAACTATTTTTTATGGTAAGCGCTTATGAACATAAAATAAAAAAAAATCAAATATAAAAACAATTTTATATTAACAATTCTTTTCCTTAAAAAAATATCGATTGCGACGCTTCGATACTCATTAACAGGAAACCAAACCGAAACTTATAATGATTACGGTCCTGCCAGTTGCCAATTTTTTGTTAATTATATATGTTTTCAACCCGAGTAGGGTATTTTATCGTAAAATGGGAAAATTCCAATTTGAACCCCGTCATTGCTATTCATTTGGGAGTAACTGCAATGCTTTACAGAATTTCTCAAGCAGCAGATATTCCCTGGTAATGCTATCCGATATCCATCTGGGGGTAATGAAAGTGAGAAAGAAATCCCAATTGGATGTTAACACCAATTAGTCCTGGGTAAGTAAGCAACATTTGTTACTGAGGCACTCATACCAGCGTACCGCTATGGTCGGACGTGGTGGCCGAATAAACCACTCGTCTTAAATAATATTATTATGAAAATACGAATGAACATTAGAAAAAAGGCAACCCTCCAAGTATTGATGGCCCCCATAAACATTATAAAATGCAAAATTTAAAGACATGCAATTTTAATGTTCGAACAGCCTGCAGAGAAGGAGTATCCATCTATTTCTATTTCTATTTCTATTCTAACTATGAGATCTAATACAGCTGCCATGCAGAATATTAGAAATTTTCGGGTGCGGACATTTTCCAACAAACCAAATCTACGGTCTTCTCATCAAAGCGTCTTCTATATATTTTAAAACATTTGTGGTTCACAAAGAGGTATTACGATGGTCTGTTATGCAAATGGGGTTAAAATTGCATAATAAACTGCTACAATATTAAAATAAAGTTTATTTTCTATACGCATAGCTTTAATTACCGTACATTTAGGTGATTTTTGCCTACTTCGGAGGGTACTGCATTTATGACAATTTAAAAAAATATTGTTGTAAATGCTTTTATGAACTCAAGTAGGCTTAAATAAGTCTTGTAGCCATCTGCTAACTTTCCTTGTAGAAAAAAATTTCGGAACATTTTACAATTACTAAATGTAGAATTTGACTTCTGGTTTTACCTGGAATGTGAAAATAAATTCAAGTTGGTCAGATCGTTACAACAGAGATCATCTGTAGTATAATCTCTTTAAGTACGAATCCTAACACTGCACATTGGTTGCTTTACGTACATGACGTTATTGTATATGACAGCATATCTTCAAGCCTATACTCGTACATAACCGTAGTATAACTTCGGCCAAGCGCGATTCTGCCTAAGAAAAAACATAAGTTTGATAAGCCAATTGTGAATACTTCGCGTTTATCAGATTTAGATCAAGACGCAAATTTGGCATCCCAAAAGCAATTTTTGCCTTCTATTTCCTGGTCAAGTAATAGGAGCATCGAGCCAATAGCATCCATTTTCAACCCACTGCTACGATTGGTAGTTTAGAGGTATACTTATATAAATATATATTTAAAGGGTGTCCCAACAAGAACGCAAGATTTAAATGACTGATGCAGCAATTGAGTTGTTTTTCTGGCTGTATGACATGTGGTGCGGTCTTGTTGAAACCACATGCCCTCCACATTCATTTCTTCAATTATAGGCACGAAAAAGCTGGTTATCATTTCACGATACCGAACACCATTGACTGTTTGCGCTTGACATGCCTCATTTTCATAAAAAAAGGTCCAATGATTCCTCCACACACAGTGACACGTTGAGGATGCATTTGCTTCTCGTGAATTTTCTTACCCCAAATGCGACAATTCTTCCTCGTCACTGGGCCTCTCCAATACCCAATTAACGAACTCCCTTCACTGTCCATGGTCAGCTGGCTTCAGTTCCTGAGTCAATTGAACTTCGTGTGCATGAAGATGCAAATCTTTCGTCAAAATTAGACGCATAGTGGATTTGAAGACACCAATTTGCTGAGTTCAGTGTCGAATTGAGGTGGATGGAGTTTGAGCAACATCATCACGTACAGCATATAGCGACATTTTCGGTCGATTTACCTGGTCGAAGATGCGTTGTTGTCTTTACATCACTAACAGACCCAGTTTTGGCAAATTTATCCATTAATCTCTTTACTGTTGACTCTTTTGGAGCATTATTGTGGCCCCAAATTGATCGCAATTTGTGAACTGTAGCCGCAAAACTTTCACCATTTTGGTAAAACAATTTCACAATGAGAATGCGTTGTTCATTCGTGTAGCGCTCCGTTTTTACTAACCTCGTACCTTCTACTAGCAAACAATAACAATTGTTCAAATGTCAAATGATGACACTTCGAATGGCGCCAAATTTAAATCTTACGTTCTTGTTGGGACACCCTTTACAACCGTTATCGTGACAACAGGCAGCCGGCGACATAGACTGAACCCTGATGGAAAGCTAACCGTCATAAAAACTCATAACTCATATTGTTAAAAGGTTGTGGAATTAATCAATTAACACAATTAATGACAATTTGGATTAATCAATCAATTTACTAACCACAAAATTTGATTAATCATGTCTACGATAAATCTTTTAATCACTGTTTTAAATATTCGAAACTCATAATTAATTGACTGAGCTATGAACTGAATTTTAAACTTGAATAGTACAAGATTTTACTTCGTTTTTTACAGTTAAAATCTGTTTCTCGAAAATTTCATTCTTATTATTTCTTACACAAACTATTTGAATTTTGAATAAATGGTTCAAATGTTTGGGCCATGTATGCGAAGCTGCTAAACATGTATTACGGACATACTCGTGTATTCACTATATAAAGTTATTTGCCCTGCGGTCGTCGCTGTAGGTGCAGCTACCCTTTTACAAATTAAATACTCAATAACATCGACTGTTCCAATGTATAATAGTAACGAATCAATTCCTAAATAAATAAAATGAAATTCGATGTAAAAGGAAATTAGGACGTTTAAGGAAGAAATCACGACTATTTCTCTTAGTTTAACCTGTGCGAGAAAACACGGGGCTGTGTTTTGCAATAACGTGCGCTTCATCATTAACGCAAAAATGCTGTGAGTGAGTGTACGAATATAAAGTTTAAACAAACTGTAACCGAACTGAGAATTGGCTGGGGTTTACAACTGCCATACACTCGTGCTGCTCATTAAGAAGTGTGAGCAAAAAGTGATCCGTTAATAATGAAAAAAGAACTCCAGAGTTATTGAAATCAAGAAAAAAAAAGCCAATATTTCGTATCAGTGCTTTTTTTTTTTGTTATAAAACAATCTTCGTTTTTCTGCATATGATTATTTTATTTTACCGTTTTTGTGTAGACCATCAGTGAGATAGGAAAAATGCACCAACGACAGAAAACAACAAATGTCCTTAAAACGTAGCACAACGAAACGAGGCAGCCGTAGAGAAGCAAAGCAAACAGCAATTTATCTTTGAAACTGAAGTTGAACCTCAACAACAGCATCGTAGAATATGATGAAAATTTGCAATTCAAAATGTACCACATGCCTCACAATAAATACTATACGCGGCACTCGCTCCACATGCCGCGACAGACAGTCTCACTTGGAAATGCTACAGCTTTATGCGACTGTGATGGAGCGGGAAAACGCTTAAGAATAGTCGTCAGTAGAAACAACCGTACTTACTTATAGTCATAAATATAAAAACAGTCTCACAAAAACGACAAAGGCATCAAACAAACATTTAAATGGCAGTAGACACATGTTGCAATATTTAACCAAACTGAGGCCATGTGGTGTTGCATGCGATAGGAGGACACACAATTAGCTGTGACAGAGGCGAAGAGAAAAACTGTAAAATCAGAATATAAAATATGTATAAGAATTTATAAAAATGACATGATTGAAATTGCTGTAATATTTAAATTTCCTCAGTACCCCTCAAAAAAAAAAGAGGACAATAACTATTGCAATCATTCACATTGTTTATTTACGAGTACGTTCATCGTAGTCCATTCAAACAAGACTTAAAGAAAGAACTGGCTGGTATAAAAATTTTGTTATTATGTTTCAAACCTGGTGGAAGTGGAATACCTTTTGTGCGGGGTTTAGGTTGCAAAATGAAAATTATTTTGTGAATGTGCCAACCATTGACATTTGAATACATTTTCAGAAAATGCAGAGTCTCTTTCAGGCGATAATTACGAGTATATTGTAGTCAGTCAAGACCAACTTAATGTAGCTGCATCACGTTGAGATGTAGGTGGACAACATGGGAAAATGTCAATGGAAACTAGGGCTAATAGCAGCAATATGTCCAAATCCATGTCTGATCCAACATAAATATAAATATATATTTCTAAATATACTCTAATCCAAAGAAAATTGTGGTTTGTAGAACGGACAAAATCAGGTTAATTTTTATTGAGGATATGTTGAAAAATGGATCGATATGACACATTTTCAAAAATTTCTATGTTTATACATTAAATATAAACAATTTTCAACTTAAACTATATGAGCAGTATATAAAAACTTGGATTAACATGCTTCATTCTCAGTAAGGTTGTTACGGGTTCCACAAAAGTAAAATAGTATTTATATGGGAAGAACTTTCATTTTGGTAATACAAATAGGTGTAATTTTTCATCGGATGGAGTGGACTCATATTTGTGTATGTGTGTGTATTATAATGGAGCCTATTGTGCGGGAGTGAAAACATCCAGCGTTTAGACCAATTTTTTTCCAGTTGAAGTATACTCGTATACGCAAACTTTGGTTAAAATACATAATCAATATAATTAAATTAATTAAATGATGTTTAAATAAAAGGTATCAGAAAAAAATACGTTTGAAAAGGTAATACAACAGTTGTCAATAAGTTTTTGCTCTTCTTTATATAATTTTATTTTTAAGACATACAACATACAGTGTGGCGCACCAATTGTGCTACAATAAGAAATTCAAATAACTTTTTTTTAATCAACGTATTTTATTTATTTCTTTTTATTGTATAAAATATGCTATTTTATTTCATATAACTAATTAGTTTTGAAAGTGGTAGACCGTAAATGACCTCCATGTACATTCACGCATATGCGACAACTGATCAGAAAATTTGTCATTCAGGATCGCTTCAACTAATGTTTTAGTGGACTGCTTTAATTCAGTTAAATCCCTTGATTTCGTTTAGTACACCTCTTGCCTGCGGCTAGCGGAAAAAACAGTTTTTTGATATTAATTTGTTTGGAAATTCTCGTTGGAGCTCCGTCATAACCGGCCTAGCTATGTGTGCAGTTGGTCCATATTGCTGGAACTAAATGCTGTTGAAACGGATATGTCCTGGGCGCAATTCTCTTTCAACACCTTCAAATAACGATTCCCAATGATATAATATCGTGTTTGTAGCATGTGCTACGTGATTTTCACATTTTTAAGTCATTAGCACATGAAATTGTATCTTATACGACAAATTCACAACTCTACAACTTATGACTTTCAGCACAATGTAAGATTCCTAGAGATTTGAAGTAATATAAAGCTACCAGAATTTAGGGTTCTTTAGAAATTTGATTTGATTTTAATGGTCAAATGTATACTTGTTTTTTTTTTGTCGTTACCTAGAGTGAAATAAATTTCTTAATTTTTGGATCGTGGTTTACTATTTTTTATACCTTGAAAATGAAAATCAATTCGATGAACTGTTAATATTATATTAGAATGTTGGGATCGACGTCTTCTGCGAGGAAGTAAATTGGCCTCTGAAATAGCCACGTGTCATTACTTGACCGGCGGTCACATCGACGTGCCTGATGAAGACTGACTAGTCGAGTAATCAACAAGTCTGGTAAATGCCGACGTTCGGAATCGTCGTTAAACTGTAAGTCTTGTTGACTGAGTCTAAAAATAAAATGCAATTGAATGTAAGGAACTCTCACATATCTCATATCTCTTACTTGTTTATCTGCCAATAGTTCAGAAGATTTTGCGATATTCACAAATATGACCACAGATTGAGTAACTTCTTTCGATTTCTCCTCTTTCCTTTGTCCATTGTGAACCAAACCTATTATTTACGACCCAACATCACAAATACCCGTAGAGTCGATTGCTCCTAAAACCCATTTACTGAACTGACCTACATACGAGTATAGAGCACAACAAACAAGTGCAATCCATCCAGTAGTCTGTGGCAAGAGAGCGTTCCACAAACGTAAAACGAATTTAAACCAATTTTCCAACTATTAGGCTTAAATGCTGGCGTGGCTCTTTGAAGCCTTATTCCTTCTTTTTGTTACCACATCGCGCAATGCAACAAGCCAGGCTTTTAATTTCGCTTAAAACGTGATGTTAACACAAACAACTCCAACATCGACAACAAATGGTTATGGTTTCGATTACAAGTGTTCTTGTTTTATCTGTGAAACGGGGGGCGAAAAAACAAAAATTGGACTTAAATGCTTTTACGTGTCTACAAAAAATGATTCGATTGTCATGAAAAGTAGCTAAAGAATGAAATACGAGAGCAGTGATTGGATCAGTTGTAGTGGCCACTAACAAATAAGATTGGGCAGAAGAAATGTGTAGATGTGATTATCGGCAATGAATCATTCCCTGTGCAAACGTTAAAAATTGCTAGATTGAGAGACGGGGAATATTTATTATTATATTGAGTAGACTAGTAAAGAAAAATGAAAAAACAAATTTTTAACACTACAAATACCCGATAGGTTCAACACTCTTAGAAAAATCTACCAAAGGACTCTGAAAATCGTTGTTTTTGTTAAAGTGCAGAAGTTGATTATATATTTAAGGCTTTAAAGCTCATCTAAATGGTGTTAACAATTACATTTCAGAAATAGCCCTTAGAAGCCTTTACCACGTTCATTCGATTAGTTAGGGCCAGTATCCAGTGACGGACTCTTTCTTAGGATTGAAGAAGTAATCACCAATTAATAGTTATTGGTGCTTATGTTAGTAAAGAAAATATATTTTATGAAATAAAAAATAACTGACTTTTGAAAATTTTGTGAATATAACAATAACATAAGTATGACGCAATATCAGAAAAAATATTTACAATTACATATGTGATTATTTACATCAGCGATTTTGTTTTTATCCTTGTATTCAAAGCGATAAATCCTTTCAAGAGTATCGACACGTTCCAAAGATAGTTTATCATAAAGGAAAAATATATTACTATATAGACACGGAGAAGTCAAATTAGGTGAGTGATAATTTCCGCACACTGAAATTATCATTTACTCGGCTGAGGGTGCACAATTTTAAAAAATGTCAACAAATCCTTTAAGTACTCAGATGCACTAAATCAAACAGATGCAATCCCAATGTTAGCGCAGTTATCGGCATAAAATCTGATATATGCTTGATGAATTGATTCATGGAGTAATGGAACTATCTGATCCCGAATCCAAAATACCTTACAATTTCCTTACCTCTGGAAATTGTTTTTCTAATGTGTTACCCTGGTTTCATTCAGTACTTTCTATACTGGCATCATTAACAAATAAGTGAGCCAAGGGAAGCATAAAAAATATATTTCGATTTGTTTAATATATGGACATGTTATATCCTACATATTTATCAACTTTTTTTTAAAAAACCAGCTTCAGAACCATTTGTGTTTGTAATATAAAACCAATGAAGTGTTATAACATATAATTAATCCTTTACGAAGTATATCCGGAGTTTTCAGATTATTAGTGTTGGATCTAGTTTAAGAAATATTCCATTCCAGTCTACAGTCGGTCAACCACTCTATTTAAACATCTCCACGATACTGTTATTGCTCTATTGAAAGCAAGCGCGGCACCCATCTTGCGCACAGCTTTCTCATCTTCAAATCTTCGGTTAATACACGATGTATAGCACATTTTAAAATGCCTATCACGCCCGTTCAGCCGACGATCATCCAAAACCATTTGTTAATTTTTTTAACCGTGTCTGGCATGAACACCTCAATTGGTCGACCACTACGGTGTTCGTCTTGGCGGCTCTAACGGCTTCGTTTAAACTCTGCTATCCAATATTTTACAGTCGTAAACGAAGGAACAGACTCCACCAGAATAAAATCTAGCTCGGCTTTAATATTGGTTAGACTGAGACCTTTCAAAGTAAAATTTTGAATTACATAAAGGAAACCAATTTTTCCATGTTTACAAATTCACTGAGATCGTTTATTTCAATAGACCAAATAACAATGCTGAACAATTTTTTCAAACTACTGGCACCACCTATATGTACGTCATAATATGTTCATTATTCAATTTCTTTTGTGTTAGTTTCCCAATTTTTTCTATGTGAGAAAACAAAGAAAACAACAACAATCTGTAAGACAGGGAAGACCTTCATGTATGCATGGCAGACCTTTGCAACGAATATCCTTTGTAGTAAAGACATTGGCACCTCTCTCTGGGCGCCTGCGATGTAGAAGGATTCAGCAACAAATTCTTATAATACTCGATGCAGTAAATATGTTTATAGAATGTTCCATAATTTGGTTTCTTTGGCTTCAAACGTGTTAATTAAATCAACTTATCCTTATGCATTTACAGGTTCCATTAGTAATAATAATGTACGAAAGCAACCGTATTAACTAGCCAACAATTGATATGCTGGCGGTCCCCATCCTTAATTTTAACACATTTTATTTCGATCAAAAGTTATTATGATCGTCCCCGTCATTACCGTCGATTGGTAGTATGATAACTACGTGATAAGTGCTAAAGATAATGCCGACAAATTTGAAACAAAATTCCTAGATATCTCTCTACTTGGCCAAGATCGACGAGTAAAAACTAGTAGCCAGTTGCCTTTAATGTCCGTCGGTCTGTCCATCCTACAATTTATATGTCTATATTTACCCTTGAGCAATTCGTCGCCAATAAGAGAAAAAAAATGAACAGCAATTTATGTTTTCATCAGTTAATATACTAAACATAAAACGCAAAAAGTAGCAATATGTAGTCTGACAAGTTGCTAATATTTCACACAACTATAACAGCACAGACATGTACGAGTACATATTTAAGAAAGGATAATATATGAGGTTCACACTGGCAGTTGTTGTTATATAAGTAGTTAACGAATGAATCTCGACTTTTGATTCTTTGGTTCAAAAAAATGATACGCAAGTTTATTGTAATATCGTGCACTCTGTTTATCATTTCCTGATGATTGGCGCTTTATAAAAACTTGTAAACTTTTCAAACTTCTTCTTTGTAATGTAAAAAGGTAAAATTGATCAAAAAATTGGCAAACAAATCTCACGTTTCCCAATATTTAAACGGTTCTACGCCATTAACAAGTTGGAAAATCATTTGCTTTTCCGTTATAATTCATAAAATCAAAAAACGCTCCTTCTATGCGAAACAATTAACGATTTCAAAACATTTCCAATTCAGGCCATTATAACTACACTTTACTGAAATTTCTTAAATAGCCTATTCGTAAGATTCTTAAATATTTTTAAATTTCTTATACATCAAAGCGACTTACGAACTGCAACCAAAACTACAATAATAATCAAAATAATTTATTAAAAGTTTATATACTAAATATTCATTCCAACAACGATTTGTTAACTTTCAATAAATAGTAATGAATATGACACTCGATTACAATCCTCCGAGTTTCAGTCTGGGCAAGTATTTCATATTACTAAATAACATATTTCATGTTGACTAAATAACAGCTTAAAACCAGAAATGGTGTTTTTTTTTAATTGTAATCTCGATGGACACTTTAGAAATAGACCAACAACAGATAATCATTAAATTAATTTCAGTTTCACCAAATTTCGTATTCGCGATATAGCATTTTTCAATTCGGACTTCAAATTTGCTCTTTTCTTTGACATTTAAAATGTGTGATCTGTCATATAACATTTGTCTTGAATTTGCCTATTCGGACTCTTAATTAGTGTCTACAACTT
Source organism: Philornis downsi (assembly GCA_019455685.1). NCBI lineage: Eukaryota > Metazoa > Arthropoda > Insecta > Diptera > Muscidae > Philornis > Philornis downsi. The sequence goes on along the minus strand of JAHXMU010000138.1, from coordinate 561,395 downwards.
TGTCCAAATTATCGATTGTGGTGAAGTTCGTTTCCATTTATGGATTTATGTGGATTTCCTAGAAGTTTCAGCTACCCGAGATATGCGGCTGAATTTTCTGAAAATTTTGATTCGATCTTAGCGTATTTTTCAGTTCACTACACTGACAACTGCAACGGAAAAAGTACAAATTTTCGGATTTAGCACGGATTTTCAATTCATTTTGCATATAAGGCAAAAATCATAATGAGGCATTTAACACCAAACGAGGATCTAGGCACGGCAACAGTCTACTGTGCTACCTCTAAAAGAGGATGTAGGCAGCCTATCGTGCGACAATTTCAAAATACGGTTGGAGATGGCACGGTGCCATTTTTACCAAAAGCCATATACTTATTTATGTTGATGATGTAGACATTATTGGCAGAGAATTGCGAAATGTTATTGCAGTCTTCTCAAGCAATGAGTAGGAATCAGCAAAAATGGGTCTGGTTATAAACGAGAACAAAACAAAGTTATTTATTTCGACGAACAAAGAGTTTACTCGTAGTGAACGTTGACAACTACGGGTATAACTTTGTGGTGGCGGACAAATTAATCTACTCCGGTTCCGGCGTGAATAAAACTTATGGCGTTAGCCTGGACATTAAGAGAACCAAGACTAGGCTAAGCAAGCGATCTAATGAAAAATCATTATATAAAATTGACTATTTTAGTCGCCACCAGAGTAAGTAAGTATTATACGAAGTTCCATAAAAGTTTACAGATTTTTGGTTACCGAAACCCATTCCGTCTCAAGAGAATTTGCAGTTGTGCATTTATAGCGACCCCCGTTTACGCCCCTAAACATTCACCGACATGATGAAAGATTGCAGGTAACCTGAAATAGGTAGAAATAAAAAAAAAATGTTTCTTACAAAGATGAATATGTTTTAAAGTAGTCAATGAATATGTGCAGCAAAATCATTTGACGCCTTCCGACTAAACTCTGTCCAGAAGAGGGGAGAGTGCATTAAGTATGGCTAACAAGAGAAAGCCGTTAATATATTCAGCTGCAAGTGTGATTTAAATTGATTGATATGTCTGGCATATAAAGTAAATTAAACAAATGATGATTTATTTAATACTGGAACTGCTTTAGTCCCGATGGGGTCACTCAGTGCAAAGAAAACAATGAGATAAATGAAGTGACAAAGAAACAAAGTTTCAACGCCAATTGCATTTCAATGATTCATAGCCGACTAAGACGTTTGCATCTTAAAAGTTTTTTTTTTTTTTTTTGAGAAGTCTCCTTTCCCTTTATCGATTTTTCAATTCCAGTGCACTGCACAATCGTTTTTTCGGAAGTTACGAATTAGAAAGCCAGTCTGTTTTATTGAGTCGCAATTACAATACATTTGTGAAAAATATATTTGTCAAATCATTTAAAAAAGTAAATCGTTTTTTCTACCGTACTTGGATAGAATTGACTCGGCCGCTGCCACTGCCATGACGAGCCATCGTTCAACAAATTGAAATCCACAAAAATGGGTGGTTGCTTTACAGGTATTTATCATAATTTATCTGTTGTTTCCACCTTGCTGAATCGCGAAGGATAGCGCTCGAATCTGTATTGATGTACTCGTACATGTATTTTGAAATCGAAGCCCGGGAAGGGGAGTACGCTAAGAGTTGGTTTATATTCGCGTGTGTGTCAATGGCATTACACGTCAAGTGGCATTTTGTTAATAACGCATTTGTGGCTGTTAAGCCACACTGCAGTTTAGCATAATGTCTAACATTATTTTGTGGCTTTTGGCCGTTTTGAGTTGGTGATAATGGTCGCAACGAGTCATGAAAAATGAAGTGCGAAAGCGTCATTTTTCTTAATAATATTGACAAGATTTTAAAGCGCTGTAAAATGAATAATTTTTAACGATTTAACTGCCAACAAATTACATTTTATTTGTAGCCCCAATATTATCGTTTCGGCAAGTAATTAGTCTTTTCAGTTTGACGTTCTACAAATGTTTAGACCACCACCCCACCCCATTCGCTTTTACAATTTCGATAATTAGTTATCTCGGTTTTATGGTCAAATGTAATTCAATGGGACACATTGTCATATTTACAATTTATGAAAATGTAAATGCGGTGCAAAGCCAGCGTTGCTGTAACTTAAGTTAACCGCTTAATGGAAATTTGTGAGACAATCCAGTGTTTAAGAAAACGGCGTAATAATAATTAAGTCTACGCCATTCCATTTTAATCATTTAATTAAAAGACCCACTCAGATTCGTAGTGCAGTGCAATTATTCGTTAGATATGCTCACACAAGCACATGGCACACTGTTTTTGTGTCTCTGGGCGACGTGAAAAAGTAGACGATGGAAAATGTTCTCAAGTGACTCATCTGGGTGCAATATGGCTTAAACCGATTGAACGTTAGACTACAAGACGTGGTAAGAAGCGTTTAGAATTTATGGAGGGGCAATCGATTCTCTGCCTAGGCAAATCGCATTTTGTTTATTCGTTACTCTCAGAGTTTGGAGGTCACACATCAGTAACATACGAATAAACTATTGCGGAATATGCATCTTGGATTTGTTAGACACTTTTGTTTCGGGGCTGTGTGTCTGCTGACGTCATTCGGATATTGGATGTTGCGTAAGTGCCATTATTTTCAAGTGATAGGTTGAGTAGCAAACTTGTTTGTATTAGCTTGCAAACATTACGGAATGGTCATAATATGGTCACAATTATACTGACTGTCTAGGAATTAACAGGTAGAAAGGAAATTCATTGGTCATGATTTGCAAAGG